>BCLG01001219.1:67363-114837 GCA_001602295.1 Zoysia matrella
TTAAAATACATTATTATTTTATTATTTTATATTCTCAATCATTCTTCTCTACATGCGTCATCATCAAAATATTTGTAAATAATTTATTTTATATTTTTAAAATAATTATTTTTCACTAAACAATTAAACTTTACTGAACAATTAATTTCACCACTGGAACAACTTAAGCTTTTTACTACAACATTCAATTTTCTAGTTTATTTTTCTCTTTTTCAATATTTTTTAGTTTTATTTTTAAATTTTCCTTTAATATTGCGCTCGTGCATTCATTTATTAAAAATTTTAGAAAAATGTATTTGTATTTAGAACAATTCATTTTACTGCCGAAACAATTTACTTCTTGTCCTACAACATTTTATTTTCACTACTAGAACAATTAATTATTACTATTAGAACATTCGATTCATTAAAATAGAAAAGTAAAGTTTTTAAATAATTTAAAAGATTATATTCATATGGGATCCATTTTTTCATATTAATTCTAAGGTTTACGATGGTTCAAGCAAATTTTAAAAATAAATTACAGTTTCAGAGAAAATTTGATATGAAGTTAAAATTAGGTTTGATTGCAACTGGAGCCCACCATGCAACTGCCCACTCGGCTGAGGCCCGTCGGCCAGGCGTGAAATGTGGCCCAATTGAAGGGAGGCCACAAATTGATGTGTGGCCCTATAGAGCCGAATTCAGCCCAGTAGGCGGGGAGAGGGGGTGCGCGGAGATAGGCTAGAAAATAACCAAGACGGAGCATATCAATGTAATAAATACAAAATAAATGTAGAAATAGAAAGCAAAGATAAAAAATAAATAATAATTTGCACATTAAAAAGTAAAATAGCAGTTATTTGATGCTACTATTACCCTCTTCGGGTTTAGTTTATTTTAAATTACTAACTTTTTAATTTAATATAATTTTTAATTGCTTCAAATAGTCTAAAAATATTATAAATTTTTTTTTCTGAATTAATATTCTAATATTTAACTAACATATGTGAGAATAAGAGAGAGAATAAGAGTAGAAACTGATATGTAGGACTGCACAATAAAATCACCTCAGAAACAGCTCAGGAGATTATTTAAACCGTTTTTAATACTTTGAGAGTTAAAAATCTGATTTTAAAATTTGAGAGTGAAGTATACCACATTGATAATTGAGGGTGAATTAGACTTATTACAAACTGATATGTGGACCAGTAAAACCATTATGAAAGCCGAAAAGAAGTCATTTAGATAGTTTTCTATAGTTTAAATAGTTAAGTGTCCGGTTATAAACATAAAAATCGTGTGCTCTGACAAGACTTGATTGGGCAGACCATTTGAAATAGAGAACATTCACACTAAATACGGTGGGAGGATTACTACGATGGACTAAACCATTCATATCACTCAGAGTCTGCATGCATATGAATCACCCGATCATTTTAATTACAGAATCTACCGCTCGTTCTCTTTGTAGTTTCATTCAGAATGCCTTTTACATCTACCACGAAAAATGGGATGCACGAAATAAAATAAAAAAGAAGAGAAGAAAAAAAAAATTGAAGAATCACAAGTATGAACAAATTTGAACAGGGGATCAGAAACTAGAGATCCTATTTGTGTGATGATCACAGCCTCCTCCAGATCTATGCACGAACGCTCCACGCAATCACTATTTGTTCCTCATCCTGCTCCCCCTCTCCTCCGGTGTCCTCTCCTTCCTCGCCGCCGGCGCGGCTGTCTTTGTCGACGCGGATAGTGACCTCGTCATCGCTGCACCGTCGGCCACCAAGCCGCGGTCACCTCGCGGACGCTGCACGTCTGATTTGTGGTCGGCAGACGACGGCGCCGGTTCGTCCTCCTTGGTTCTTACCGCCAGTCGAGAAATGGCGTCCACAGAGCCCCGGTCGGGCGCGACAGCGGCCCCATGGCTGGTGCCGGCGCCAGCGATGGTCCTCTCCTGCTCGACGAAGAGAAGCTGCACTATGGTTCGCAGTGGCATCCTGTCGTTGGATATCGCCTGCGCGCGCACCTCCGGCGACAGTTTCCGGCAGTCGATGAGCCGGCATAGCCGCTTCTTGTCTACCTTGCTCAACTCCGGGTGCTCCTGCGCGCCATTCACAAACTCAGCTCAATTAATTCATTTTATGGATTTCTTGTCATTCAGAACAGTCGAGAATGAATGTTGATTTGATTCTGACCCTGAGGTAGGTGTCGATAGCGTAGTACAGGCCATCGTGGCCGCTGCGAGCAATGTCCGGCAAGCACTCGGCGAGGTCGATGAACTTGCCGACCGGCAAGTCGGCGTCGAGCGCGATGGTCCGGAGGTACTCGTCGAATATGCTGGCCACCTTCTCCATGGCGGCACTCATCCGTCGCCGCTCGTCGGGCGCCGCCGGCCGCTGGAACTGCGCCAGGAAATGCTCGAGAACGGCCTCCGCCGCTCCGACGTCGTACGTTTGCGGGTCCGACGGCAGCGGGATCAGCAGGTCCGACGCCCTCGCCTCATCGAGCTGGGTCCCGGCCTGGCGGACCAGCTGCGCGCGGGTCGACGACGACGCGCCCACGTAGTTGGCCACACGCAGCAGCCGGAGCAGGAACCGGCCGGTGACGGACCCCGGCTCGCCGGGGATCATCGTGACGATGGACTCCAGCACGCGCCGCTGCTTCGCGAGTGTCTCCTCGCCTGCCGCCGCCGGGCTCTGCGCCTGATGGTGGAGGACGCCGTTGGCGTAGGCGCCGCCGCTGACGCCTGCGCGGAGCGGGTCGACGAGGTGCTTGCACGCGTAGACGTGCAGCGCCTCGCCGATGAGCTGTGGCGGGAGCAGCCGCGAGGCGCGAATAGTGGAGATGATGGACCGGAACACCTCGATGTCGAGCTCCGACACGTCCTCCGTCCACCAGTCCTTTGGGACTGACTGGTGGGGCCGCTTCGTGTACCCCGGCCTTGTGTATGTGTAGGACCATGTCACCTATTCAAAATGTTAACAAAATTGATGAAATTTTACGAGAAAGAGTTTCAAAATTTGAAAGTTAACAACGCGAAATTCATCCCCTTTAAGTTCGGAACGCAGAACACAGGTGACTGACCTTTGACGGCGGCATGAGGATCTTCTCGACGATGGAGTCGATGCATGGCTGAACGATGCGACTTTCGCTCCACCCCGACATCCGCCACACCGCCTGCAAAGCGGCGACGGAGTCCTTCCACCCTTGCAGCACGCAGGAGTCGAAGAAGGTCTCGAGCTTAGCGACCAGGTTCCCCTTGGCGACGGCCTCCGTCATCCGGAGGAACCGCGCCGCCAGCATGGCCGGCACCAGGTTCGCCGCGCTGATGCTGATGGAGATGCCGTAGCAGAACTTGGCGCAGAGCTCGAAGGCCTCCTCGCCGCCGGGGATTTCGTGGAGCGCCACCGGCACGGGCTCCTCGTCGCCGTCATCGGTGTCGGAGCAAAGGCGTTGCAGGAGGCCGCACTTGAGCAGCAGAGGGAACTACATGTAAACAACACCTGAAATCAAGAGGCTGGACATTGGAAAGGGATTCGGCGATGACGCAAAATCGCTGCCCTGATACTGTCACTAAAGATCAACTTTAGTTTCACCTCTCCAACAAGTTTCATCTAACTGGGGGCAATTAAAAGAAATTAATAGAAATTCGGGGGAATACTGTAGGTTATGTACTAATTTCTTTAGGATTTCCTTTTTTTCTTCTTCAGAACAGAGGATGGCAATGCCTTGTTATGTTTCTTTCCATACTTTGTAAGGCAGATCACACTCGGACTTGTCATATGCAGCATTTTCGTAGTCTGTACCGAATTTCTGCTGCAAATAGTGTGGAACCAAGAAAGTACACAAGTTCAGAAATCGAGCGTCTTTGTCACAACAACGGTTGGCATTGTAGTTTAAAAAATGCAAATATTTTTTATCTCACCTGAAATCTTGTCAAAATCAAATCTTTAGCTAAATTCTTGGAAAAACGCATAAACAGAGCATAAGTAGCCAGAGTTCTGTGAAACCACTACTGAATTTTTTATTTCACTGCTTGACCACTTTATAAACAGCCAATGAACTACTTCAATCAGTTCAGTGGCGTTCACGAGACAAGATCCAAAGGGAACTGGACGTTCCATTCTTCCAACATGCTTTACTACTAGTTTTGCATGTTGTTAAGAAGAAGCTTTTGGAGCATGCCTATGAAAAGGCATGTTAACTGTGTGCTCCGTTCGGCATGTGAACTATGAGAATATTGGTAAAGCAGACCTCACGCCTATGAACTATGAGAAGGAATTGGTTTCATGCAATCATTAGGCTTTTATCTGCACTAATCATTGCGGGCGGCGACTTAGTTGAAAAGGCGCCTTAGTACATAGTATCATCATTTCCTCCGTGACAACACCTAAGGAAAGAATTTGATAAAGGTTTGAATGCCTTAATTATTAAGAGTCCAGTAAAGTCGGTAGTGGCTATCAGATTTGCTAGCCTTTGCAAGTGATTGCAATTGGACTTTTTACTCATATAAGAATATGTTTTGTCAATCAGCTTTGTACTTGCATTGTGGAGCTTAATATTTTCTAGGAGAAATGTTCTCGCGCTGGATGAGGCGATAAGGATGGTTCAGATGACCAATGGCTTTTTATAGCTACTTTTGGCTCCACAACTCTACCAAAAAATATGTCTCGAATCTTCTCTAATAATGTATTTTTAATAGTACTCCAAAAAATCATTTTGAAATAAAAAAATAGATGTTAAATTGTATCAATGAAAAAACTTTTAAGTACCTTATGTAGCAGATACTTGGTGTTGTTGACATGGATGATGAGATCGGCTGGTATTTCTGACACAACTGACCTACAGTGCCATAAAAGATAAATATAGTTTAGTTCCGCATTCTAAAGTTATATTGATCTCATCTGTCCCTCAGAATATGTTATACAACATAATTTAATTATTTTGAAAATACATTCTGAGACATGTCATGACAGTTACCTGACTGCTGCTTCTGTGTAGAATGTATCAGGCTTTGTCCCAAGCTTCATGTACTTCATTGCTATGGTCGTATTGATTTACTCCTGGTAATTGTGCAAGGTATCTTATTTACCAAGAAATTTTAGCTGAACTACTTGATAATATAAATGTCTTCAGAAATGGAAGGAGAGAACTTGCATTTAGTGAAAAGCACTCACAATTTATTGCACAACAAATTCAGAGTCAGCAAAATAAAAGAGAAAAAAAATCATGTGAGGATTTTCCACAATCATTTAAAAAGTATCTTGAGGATTGGTATAAATATGAACCAAAATAAAGTTTTATAGAAATTATATATTTCTAGTGACATGTTCGTCAGTTACTGTTCCTTTCCAAACCTTGGCTATAATAGAGCAGATTGCAAACAGTTTCTGAAATACAGCAATCAGGACACACTCTACTGTATTTCAGAAACAGTCAGATCCAAGTGAAGCATTAGTGAGGACGCACTCAAATTGCTAGATGTCTTAATCATCTCAAATAAACCATTTGAATTGCAAGTGATTGAGAAAATTATGTGCCAAAAAAGGGAAAGGATTCCGAAATTCGCAGAACATATGAACATAGCACAAAAAAAGTGTGCAAAGTTGATGAAAGTGAAAATAAAAATGTCAGAAAATTTTCAAAACTTCTGAAAATCACTGCAAGTTTTCCCTTCAAGAAAATAGATGGATTGTATCATGCTACAGTGGATCCATACTTGAGATCTGCCAGCTAGAAAGTTGAACCTCAAGGTCTTGGAAAATTGAGGCTCTAGAAGATGTGGCCCTTTTCGTTTAGAGAAAGAGTGCAATCAACCCACTTACATTATTACTGATATGTTTTTGGTGTGCTTTTCCTTGGGTTTATGCAAGCATGACCTCAGAGGCGTAGTCACACACACAAACTATACGGTCTTCTGATTTGAGTTGGCTGACTCACCTTTTGTTAATGGTGTAAAGTTGATGTGACCTGTTCCCAGAGCACACAACATATACACTCATAATCCAATACAGAGACAGTGTGCTGGCCATATTAGTGACAAATGTGCGAGTGGTAGATCCGACCTCATTAGAGGCAGATTTTTAAGGAAGCAGAAATCAAAGTGGATACGGTAATTTACATTTTCCTTGATTGATAGGTGCTAACCAGGCTGTTTTACCTGGATGATGGGTGAAGAAAAGTATTACACTAATGCTAGTTTCTTTCTGGGTGGAAAAGTCCAAAAGCACAAGATTTTAGGTGCTAAGATTTCCCCAAATCTGGTGAACAGTTTTGTGCTTGTGAGCCTAGCATTTCCCAGAGGTGCCCAAAGCATCAACGCATTTGGGACGACATATGGGGCCTCGACGCAACTCATGTCCCTTGAAGCCTCATCATGCACCAAACTCCAGCTTGTAGCATCAGCAGAGAGAGAGAGAGAGAGAGAGAGAGAGAGAGAGAGAGAGAGAGAGAGGACAAACAGTGGTGAGGGCACTAATACTCTGTGATGTTTTCAGATGAAGCAGTGCTCACCTCAAGCAGGCCCCTCACCCCACAAGGCTCCACCAGACATGCATGACTGGTTGCTTGCTATTCCTCTCCTTTCGCTGCTCACTCTTTTCTGCACAAGATGTTGGCAGCTTGGCATTATCCCAGTGTCCACTACTTATGTATGCACGTTTCAGGGTGTAAAATGCAGGCTTGCCATGAGTAGTCGGCACCAGTGTGGACTTTGGGCGCATGCAAAGAATGGATGAGTTGTTTGGATTGCTTTCAAACATATCAACAGTTGTCAGAAGCTTGCTGATTGCGATGCTTTTCAGTTCTTTCTTTTTTAAATACTGAATGAAAACTCCTAACTAGCGCGATGTGGACTGAAGGTCACAATGAAGCATATAGTGCAGCTAGCTAGCATGAAATGTACTGCAGACGCCAGGTTCATTGCAAGAGGGGTTGGTATGTGTGCATGGGAGAATTGCAGAATGAAAATATTGGACCACATGGATTTAATGTTTGCAGCTGGTGCCATGGCAAAATTGGTACAAGTAGTATTCAATGAATCAACAGCTAATCCTCTGGGAATTAAAAAATATTTTTCTTGGACGGACAGAAAATGGAAAGTAATATTGTAACGGCAGTTTCTAGATGCACATGTGTCGCAAGTAAACACCCGTGTTCTTCCCCGTATGGAAGAAGTGAACTGCATGGACAACTTTTCTCATGTTTAAGGGAAATTGTGTTTATTTGGATTGTAATGAACCCATGCAAATTGAAAGGTTGCAATAAAGAAACCATCAATAAGGTCCAAATATTTGTTTATCAGGAATTCGGATGAAAGAACTCTGAAAATGAACTTCAACTTCTTTGCTAAGATGGCTTTACTGCCGCGATCGAGAAGAACGAACCACAGTGATCTTGATGCGCTTACATGCAGTTCAATCCTGCAAGCTCACCATGGATCTGAACCTTTGTATGTGGAGTGGCTCAAGAAGACGTCCATGAAGCAAGATGGCAGGGAAATAGAATGACAGTGAATTAAAGATTAATTACCTTGGCCGGAATTTGCAGAAAGAGCTGTCGGAGAGATATGCCCTCTCCTTCTCCACTGATCCAGAAACTTCACTCGAGAAGTTGCAGGGGTCTTGGAGGTTACTTAGAGAGAGAGAGAGAGAGAGAGAGAGAGAGAGAGAGAGTCTTTTGCAGTATGAGTTGAGGCGAAGGTGGATTTAGCCCTCCATGAGTCGAGGAAGTTATAGGAAGAAGGGAGGATGCAGACAATCAAGAGATATCCACCTCCCACAAATGCCTCTCCTCTCACATGTTCGGCGCGTAAGATTCTCACCGTGTTGGGTGGAATCATGAGAGAGAGAGAGAGAGAGAGAGAGAGAGAGAGAGTGAGTTGTGTAGTGAAGGAATGAGAGCAATGTGGCAGCGAGAGAGCGAGAGAGAGCGAGAGAGAGAGAGATAGAGAAAGGGAGGGAAAGCCCAGATCTTCACGACCCCACAAGTCGGCGGAGGCTGGTGTATTATTGCCATCACTCGCTTTGAGAAGTAGGTCGGGTGGGAAAGCAGTATGATTAGTTCACGGGAAAACAGAAAAAAAAAAGGCCATTGATGTGTATTCCTAATGATGTCTCAAAAAACCCATTAACCATTACCCTTTGGTTATCCCTTAATTAACAAAGTGCTACGATCTGTTTGCTTAGTTTTAGCTGCGCCGTACCTCTTTTATCTGAAAAAGAACTTTTGGAAAGGTGTATCTCGCAGATTGCCCTTACATTCATATGATTTATATATACGGAGTACTTCTATAGATAAACTAATTCCTTTTGATAAAGATCTTTTGGCACTCCAGGTGACTTTTCAGAAGCGCTGAACTCACCTTATAGGTTTGGATATATAGCGTGTAGGTTAGAAGCATCGTTTTAACTTTTAAGTAGCCACAGTAAATTTCACTAAATAAATACTTTCTGAACCGGGGAATTATCGCACTGTAAACATCGATCAAACTGACCCTAATTTGATAGAACTTGTGTGGAGGCTAATTAACAAGCCAACAAAAAAAAATCTGACATATAGCCAGCAAATTAGATGAGGTTTTTTTTACAGCTGCGAAGACGAATTTGTTTCTACGGCCCGTGCTACCTAGAAGCCAGCTAGAGCATATATCATCCTTTTTGGCTGTGCTAGCTCACTGCATCCACAAAACACTCAAGACGTCACAACCACATTATTTGGAAGCTTTGTGAGCATCAGCCAGCACAGATAGGGATGCACTGCCTCATAATCTCGTCAAATCATCCACATCATCGTGCACTTATGCTTGTAAACTCTAGAACAAACTGCTACCGTTGTATCTACCTGAAATTTCAAGTGGCACTAATTTTCCTATAGATTAATCTGTATCATTCATGTTCTATGCTTTATACCTAAGAGCTAGTTCGGTTTATGGGAGAAAGGGAGGGGATTGAAGTGAAATGAATGAAATTAAATCCACACCTAAAGAGTAACGGATTTCTTCCCCCTTGTTGACATCAAAAATCATAGGGCCACCGTAATATTCGGCACGTTGTCTAAGTGTCCAGTGAGTTCTCTCGGATTTAGGCACTTGACTCACCGAAGTGTCCGGCACATTGCCGGGGTGTCCGGTGAACCCTCTCGAATTCGGGCACTTGTCCCACCGGAGTGTCCGGCATGTTGCCGGAGAGTTCGGTGAGCCCTCTCGGGTTCGGGCATTTAGCCCACCGGAGTGTACGGCACGTTGTCGGAGTATCTGGTGAGCCCTCTCGGGTTCTTGAAATTACACGACGAACCTTTGGCATTTTACTAGAGACTCCGGACACCGGAGTGTCCGGTAAAATGCTGATTTAGGAAAGTTTTCAGCAGATTGATTCTAATTTCTTTCATAACTCGTGGGATTAGTTGCTCTGCGGGATAAGACCATCTCTCCTCTATAAAACAGAGGTCCATAGCTGGTTGAGGATCATCTCAATCGATCAAATCAGTTGCCTTTACATTTTGTTCTTCTCCAAACTCTAATCTTCTTACTCGATCCTCGTACTGTTCATTTTCTGTCTCGACGACGTTTGAAGGCGATTCTGCTGGTCTGACCGAGCTCGGATCATCTCTAAGACGATCCTCCTCCGACGGGGTCTTTTCCGAGGTGAGATTGTCTAGGTGCTGCCCCAAACCCGGCTTTGAAGAAATGTTGGCGTTCTCACACATGAACGTGCTAGCGGTGTGTTAGCCCAGACCGATTTCAACGTCAACACACTTTTTGGCGACTCCGTTGGAAACGAGTAATTCGAGTTGCACAAACCGAATCGTCGTTTTCCACCATGCACTCCGAGATCTCCACGACGAACATTGTCATGCCATCCTTGGAGGAGTGGTTCGAGGAGACGCGCAAGGCGTTCTTGAATCGTCGGAAGGCCTCCGAGGAGGCACACAAGGCGCGCGAGGGCGAGAGCTGCAGGAGTAATTGACATGTTTGAAGAAGGATCGCTAAGGCGCGATGTCAAAAGTGATGGAGCCTGTTCTTCCGGTTATCAACGACGACGCGGCTATGGGTGCTGCCAATGTAAAAACATCTTTGCACCCTCTCGTTACTTTTGAAGACCTTTTGTATTACTTTGCCGATATGAAAAAGGTCTTGACAAACGATATACAATACATGATCAAAAAACTTGTCTAAGTCTAAAACTGTTAGTATTGCATCATCATCTTATGTTGCGCATGTAGGTCCTACTACTAGTGCATTGGCGTCTACTACGTCAAGTGTAGAACAACCTTTGTATGGCAATCCGTTGAACTCGTTTAGTGGGCAAACTAGTTTTTCGTCTCATGTGCAAACTGGTGCTTTGGTAGTGTCTCCCGCTAGCATAGAGCCAAGTACTAGCATCTCTAATCCGGCCATTAGCTGATTGAATAAATTGGCTAATTTTGTTCCTCCTTACCGTACCGTTGCATATAGCACACCACCTATCTCACCAAGCGGTAAAGGTATCCCTCATGGCCCCATTCCTAATGAATTGTTTAGCGCCATAAAAACTAGCACACATCCCTCACCACCAGGCATGTCCACTAGGCCACCCATAGCAAACATAGAGGAGTGTATGGCTCGCATTAAGGAGGACTTAAACAAATAATTTCATAAGACGCTAGGGGTAAACCTCAAGGGAAGGGACCAGATTTATCAAAAACCATACCCCGCATGCTTTGATTCGGTCTCATATCCCGTTGGATGGCGTATTTTCGACTTCGTCAAATTCAATAGTAAAGATACAAAACCACTTAAGAACACGTTAACCAATATGTAGCACAACTAGGAGAAGCGGATTTTAGTAAGGTTTTGAAAGTATGATTGTTTTCTTTATCACTAACCAAAACTGCTTTCTCTTGGTTTTCATCATTGTCTCCGGGGTTCATATACACGTGGGAGTTTTTAGAGCGCAAAGTTTCATGACCACTTTTATTCTAGGGACAACGAATTGAAGTTGTCACACTTGACAACGGTTCGGCAAGGGAAAGAGGAACCTATCGTTGACTATCTTCAAAGGTTTAGAGATATTAAGAACCGATGCTTTAATTTAACAATTTCTGAAAAAGACTTAGCCGACCTAGCTTTTAGTGGTTTACGGTCGCATCTTAGAGAAAAGTTGTAGGGATACAATTTTGTTACACTCACCCACCTTCAACAAAGAGCTTCGGCTCAAGAAAGCCGAAGCAAAGAAATAAAACATGACTACAAGACTCGTCGTAGCGTGCACGTCGTGGAATGTGATTCGGATAGCTTCGATGATGATTCTAATAACATCTTAACTGCCGAGTTCGTTTGGCCCTCTAAGACCAAATCATTTGCTTGTGATTCGCTCAAACCGGTTTAAGAATCGGAAAGACGATGTGAAATACACATTTGATGTAACCAAATGTGATAAAATATTTGATGAGCTGCACAAAGGTAGATACATTAAGATCGCATATACTTTACCTTCGGCGAATGAGATTAAGCGTAGGGCATATTGTAAATGACATAACTCTTATTCTTATACTAGTAATGATTGTAATATTTTCTGTCGACAGGTCCAATCAGCTCTTAATGAGAGACGATTGAGTCTTAAAGAGATGTAGATCGACAAGCACCCTTTCCCTATCAACACTCTAGAGCACAACCCCAAGGTGTTGATTCGGTCTCATCAAGCCAATACAACCAAAGAGAAGAACATGATCATCAGAGATAAGATGCATGTTTCTCTAAGCGAGAAGGATGCCTCTAGGAAAGTGGTGCTCGAAAAGTCCTCTGATGGTCAAAAGTCTCTAAAAGTCACCATCAAAGGCTTTAGACCCGGGGGGCAAGCTCCACAGCCCAAGATGATAAAACAAGAGAATCCTGAAGTGGGCAAGTGGAAGGTAAATTAAGGCAAAGCCACGTATCGGAAGATAGGGCCTAAAAGCACATTCGACCGGCTCTTGGCTAAGTACAGGAATCAAAAGACCAATTTGAATAATTGGTCTATGAAGCGATCAAGATCATCACTTAGAGGAGGCAGCTCACCTAGGAAGGAGATGAGACCAACCGTGAATGTGCACTGGCCTCCTCCTCCTTTTCCTCTACATGGCTTCGGAGTGCCATTGTCGTGGTTCCATCCTATGCCTTACTCACCGTTCTCGGTGTGGCATCCATACATGAGACCGTAGATGCTCGTGCCACCGATGCCTATGCCACCGAGGCCCGTTCCACCGATGCTATACCCGCCATTTCATTCAGGGTGAAACGGACCGAGAGGAGATGTCTTCACAAGGCTCTCCAACCCTATTTCGGATCAGTTGGATTCTTGACCGATCAAGGTTAAAGGAGAGAGCTCCACCACCGCACCTAAGCAAGAGTGGCACCCGAAGCAAGGTAACAAACCTGCTCCCTCTACCGTTGTTCATCAAGAGAGTGCACCCAGAGCTGTTGTGAAAATCGGCACAACCGATGTCAAAATCGAGAAGTCTTCATGGGCTCGATCACTTTGGATGATCCGATCGAAAAGGCCTCCTATGACCATGAAGCTAGCAGCAGCAAGAGGTCCTCCAAGTACACGCAACCGAGGTGATGTCCGCCTGGCTTGACCCACACTCAAAAGAGGAAGCTCCAAAGGCTGTGCCTCCGAAAGATGCGAGAAGAGGAGGCAGAGAAAAAGAGGACGAGGTCTTCAATGGGATCAAGCTGATGGTCCTTCAAAGTAAGCAGTGGAGGGTTAAAAAGCCCGAGGCCCCTACTCCACCGGTGGCAGAGGAAACGGAGACTACTCCGAAGCCACTTGGTTTGGCCGACGTTGTCTTGGGAGAGGACTCCATAGTGCCCTCGCCCACGGGAGACGTCAATATGTCCGAGTTTGACGACGACGACCTCTTGGACTACGAGCCTACATCACCTCGGAAAAGAATGGACATTAACACCATTTGCTTATTCCTTTTTGATTATTCGCTTATAGAAGAAGAAAAAGTCATGGCACAATTCGACTTTACGCTGAAAAGTACTATCTTTGAAAAGCATGAGGAATCGGAGAACTATTTGAAACCCCTCTATATGAGAGGTCATATTAATAGCTCACCGATTTCTCCCAAGCTTCTATACGGCAGTGCTATTGTTAATCTAATGTCGTATTCTTTGTTTAAGAAGATAGGTAAGGTCGATGATGAGCTTATCCGGACCAACATGACTTTGAACGGTGTGGGAGGAGGAGACCCTATCGAAGCTAAGGGGTTCGCTTCTATGGAACTCACTGTTGGAAGCAAGACCATGGTTACCACTTTCTTTGTTACCGATGTGCGCGGTTGTTATAGGTTGATCTTAGGGCGTGATTGAATTTATGCCAATAGATGCGTTCCTTCTACCTTACACTAATTTTTGATACAATAAATTGGTGATGATATAGAGGTTGTTCATGCGGATGCATCGGCTTGTGTTGCTATGACCGAATCATCTTCTTTGCCGTATGACACCGTTAAGTGCTTGATCGGTTTAGACTTGACAGATTATGATTTTCTTAGCGTGACTAGAGATAGTTTTGTACCGGTCAATGTACAGCTGATGAAAAATCGGTTCAACCATATAATGTGATTTAAGGGATTCTAATCTTGAGAGAGTGAAATACTATCGGTCCAATACGAACGATATGTGCTAAGCCATCGAGGAAATAGAAGATATGGATAATTTAGGACAAGATTTCACATTGGCCGATCCTTTTGAGGAGGTGAACCTTGGCAGTGATGATAATCTGAGACCAACTTATATAAATAAAAATCTGAAAGCCGATTATAAGGTGAAGTTAATCGATTTACTAAAAGAATATGTGAACTGTTTTGCATGGTCTTATAATGAAATGCTCGGGTTGAGCCGTGAGTTAGTTGAGTATTGGCTTCCAATAAAATCTGCTTTTAAACCTTTTAAGCAACAGGAAGGTTTAACCCAAATATGCATGATCGAATTAAAGAGAAAATTAACCGATTACTTGATGCGAAATTCATAAGACCTTGCAGGTATGCGGAGTGGATATCCAACATCTTGCCGGTGAAAAAGAAGAACACCGGTAAGATTAGAGTTTGTATTGATTTCAGAAATTTAAATAGAGCCACTCTTAAAGATAAATATCCTATGCCCAGAGCCGATATGTTGATTAATAATGCTTCTAGCCATAGAGTTACTAGCTTTCTTGATGGTAATGCGTGATACAACCAAATCTTTATGGCCGAAGAGGATATGTCTAAAACTGTTTTTAGATTTCTGGTTTTGTAGGATTGTTTGAGTGGGTTGTTATGACTTTTGAATTAAAGAATGCGGATGCCACATATCAAAGAGCTATGAACTTTATTTTTCATGATTTGCTTGGTGTTATTATGGAGGTTTATATAGATGATGTGGTGATCAAATCGGCTGCCTTAGACTCTCACTTGGCCTATTTGTAACTCCCTTTGGACCGAATGCTTCGTTTTGGTTTGAAAATGAACCCGCTCAAATGTGCTTTTGAGTATCGGTCGGAAAGTTTTTAGGCTTCATAATTCATGAGAAGGGCATAAAGTTAGATCTTAAGAAGATAGAAGCAATTAGGAATGTGCAAGTGCCTACATGTAAGAGAGAGTTGCAAAGCTTTTAGAAAAAGTGAATCACTTAAGACGATTCATTTCTAACTTGTCGAAAAAGATTAATGCATTTACTCCTATTCTTCGGTTAAAGAATGAAGCTGAATTTACTTGTGGGGCAAAACAGCAAGAAGCTTGTCTTCGTCACCGGTGCTTAGGACGCCTAAGGGAGGAGTCCCTTTCTGTCTTTACGCAACGGCGAAAGATGATGTGGTTGGTGCTGTTTTGACATAAGAAGCTGAAAGAAAGGAGTACGTGATCACCTATGTGAGTGTGGACGCGAAAACAAGGTACACTCTCATCAAAAAATTATGCTTTTCATTGTATTAGGGTTACATCAAGTTGAGACATTATTTGCTATCTAGCACTTGTGTATTTGCTTGTCAAACCGATGTTATTAAACATATGTTGCATAGGCCGATTTCTAGTGATAGGCTTGTTAAATAGGCTTATGCATTGATTGAATATAATTTGGCTTATGAATCGTTGAAATCCATAAAAGGTCAAATTATTGCTAATTTCATTGTTAAACATCGGATTGATTTAGAACATGTTCTAGATGTTGCTTATGTTACTTTTACTCTTTGGAAGATATATTTTGATGGATCGGTTTGTAAAGAGGGTTGAAGTGTTGGTGTGATTTTAGTATCTCCTCATGATGCACACTTTGAATTCTCAAACCGATTAGAGTATGATTGCACCAATAACCAAGCCGATTAGAGTATCTCCTCATAATGCACACTTTGTTCGGTTTAGAGATGTTGAAGTGCATGGGGTTAAGCATGTAGAGGCTTTCAGTGATTCGTTGTTAGCGGTGCAACAAATTTTTGAAAATTTTCAATGCTTAGACAGATCATTAAATGCCATCTTAGATAAGTGTCTAGACATCATTAAAAGAATGGATGAATTTCACATGCATCATGTGCCTAAGCTAGAAAACAGTGAAGCTAATGAGTTGGCTCGACAAGCATCAGGTTACAACGTTAGTAAAGATAGATTTTCAGTTAATAAGAAATAGATACTTGAGATGTTGGAATTAGACCGCTCGGACACTAACACGTCAAACTTTGATAGTACCGAATCACTTGATTGGAGGTTATCCATAATTTCATACATTCGTAGCCCAACCCAAAGTGTAGATAGGAAAGTTTGGCATGTGACTTTTAAGTATACTTTGATCGATGGTAACTTATATCGCCGAATGGGGGATGATTTGCTTTTGAAATATTTGGGTGATAACAAGGCTATAGTAGCTATGGGGGAAGTTCATGAGGGCATTTGTGGTACGCATCAATCGGCTTCGAAAATGAAATGGTTGTTAAGGAGTGTCGGATTCTATTGGCCAACCATGATTGTCGATTGCTACCGCTACTACAAAGGATGCAAAGAGTGCCAAAGATTTAAAAACATTCAATTGGCATCCGCAGCCATAATGAACCTTATTATATAACCATGGCCATTTCGATGATGGGGATTGAACTTCATAGGGTAAATACATTCTTCATCCCAAGGGACATCGTCTCATGTTGGTCATGACGGATTACTTCACCAAATGGACCAAAATGGTGGCTCTCAAAAACATGACGCACAAAGAGGTAATTGAGTTCTTTACCGAGCATATTATTTATAAATTCGACATATTTCAAACTTTAACTACCGACCAGGGTACTTCCTTTACTTCCGGTCATGTTAAAGAGTTTGTCAAATTCTACAGAATTAGGATACTCAATTCATCTTTATATTATGCTCAGGCCAATGATCAGACCAAGTCTAGTAACAAAACATTGATTAAACTCATTAAAAAAAGATAGAGGACCATCCCAAGAGATGGCATGAAGTCTTATCGAAATCATTGTGGGCTCACTGGATATCTAGCCATGAAGCAACTAAAGAAACGCCCTATGAACTTGTGTAATGGACAAGAGGCAGTTTTACCCGTCGATGTAAATCTAAGAGCTCTAAGGTTAGCCAAACAAAATGATTTATCTACCGATGAGTATAGAACTCTAATGTTAGATAATATCGATGAAGTCACCGATAAGCGTTTAAATACTTTGAAAGAAATTGAGAGAGACAAGGCACGAGTTGCTAGAGCCTACAACAAGAAGGTGAAAGTCAAAACTTTTCAGGTGGGCAAATTAGTTTAGAAAACTATTCTGCCCGTATGCTCAAGAAGCAATAAGTTTGAAAAATAGTCTCCTAATTGGGAAGGGCCATACCGAATAGTAAAAGTTATCGCTGGAAACGCATACATATTGGAAGATGTTCGCGAAGAATCATTACCTAGGGCCCTTAACGGTCGATAATTGAAAAAGTATCATCCAAGTGTATGGGAAGAAGCGTTAAGAGAAAAGGGGCTGATGTGAAGAACACCGCTGCCAAAGTTGAATACAACGGCCGATGAGTCAAGAAAATCATCGTTCTTAAAGGTTTTTGAGTGCTTAAATATTTTATGGTGTAAGTAACTTCACTAAAAAAATAAGGGAGCATATGTTGACACCCAAAAATCACAGGGCCACCGGAGTATCCGGCACGTTGCCGGAGTGTCCAGTGAGTCATCTTGAATTCGGGCACTTAGCCCACCGAAGTGTCCGGCATGTTGTCGAACCGTCCAGTGAGCCCTCTCGGGTTCGGACACTTGGTCCACCGGAGTGTCCGGCACGTTGCCAGAGGGTCTGGTGAGCCCTCTCGCGTTCAGCCATTTAGACCACCGGAGTGTCCAGCACATTGTCAGAGTATCCGGTGAGCCCTCTCGGGTTCTTGGAATTACACGACGGAACATCTGGCATCTTACCAGACACTCCGGTCTGACACTTTACCAGAGACTTCGGTAATGCTGATTTAGAAAAAATTTCAGCAGATTGATTCTAATTTCTTTCCTAACTCATGAGATTAGTTTTCCTGTGGGATAAGACCATCTCTCCTCTATAAAACAAAGACCCATGGCCAGTTGAGAATTATTTCAATTTATTAAATCATTTGTCTTTACATTTTGTCCTTCTCTAAACTCTAATCCCTTTACTTGACAAGATGATTCAGCTGGCCTGACCGAGCCTGGATCATCTCTAAAACAATCCTCCTCTAACGGGGTCCCTCTCAAGGCGGGATTGTCTAGGTGCTACCTCAAACCCGACGTTGAAGAAACGTCGACGTTCTCGTACATGGACGTGTGAGCGGTATGTTGACCCGGACCCAATTTCGACGTCAATACCCCTCCCATTCCCCGTTAACCGAACAAAGCCTAATTGTGCTACAGGGTAGTTGCATCGGCCACAACCCTTAGACTGACCTTGCGCTATGTGACTATGTGACATTGCTATTAACATTTTTTCTGCAACAATCTCTAGATTATCGCACCTGGTAAATACATAGTTTGGCACTGGTGCTTTATTCGAAAAAACTCAAATAAAAAAAGAGCTGACACAAGACAATATAACATATATACGGGTGAATCTTTAAGGACCAAATGCGGTTATATTGGCATAGTTCACAGTTACCAAAGAATTCTTAAGATTTCCCATCAAAAAAGAAATTATTCATTAGACTGTCCATCAGGAATGTTTATTGTGTGAGAACCATGACTAGTGATGTCAATATCAGACTAAGAGCGGCGAAACAAACAATGATTATTGTGAGTGCCGTGCCGACATTCACATTCTATAATGTCGTTGAGAACATGATGGTTCTCAGGAAAAACAATATTATGGCCATCAGATCATTGCAGGGAAAGGAACTAATACCCTCTATCTTGTTGACAATTACACAAGGCTGGTAAAAGGGTCATTTTTTTCATGTGCTGTTAAGATGCTACAAGATTCAGGCCAATGGGATCTCACCAGAGCATGCTGGGTGCATTTCCAGTCACCAAGTATGCAAGTAACTCTCATGAAGAGTCCCCCCTGGTCGTTTCTGAACCTGTTTACATAGGATAGCTTGTTAGCTGTTTCGATAAGTTACCTTTCAGAGAGCGACATTAGACACCTTCCGTCTGAAGCTGCCAATAACCATGCTTAGTTTTAGGGAGTGTGGACAGCAAACAATTTTTTAATGTAAGAACGGCAGGCGTTCTGCCTTTGCATTAAGAGAAAGCAGAAGTATCCCGGTTTGAGAGAGAGAGAGAGAGAGAGAGAGAGAGAGAGCAGAAGGATCCCGGTCAAAAGAAAGAGAGCACGAAGTGATCTCTAGGATTGTAGGGATCGATACAAGTAAACAACACATATCGGCCAGCAGGGACAGGCCTGAAAACAGAGCAAATGCTAAAGGACTTGGACAATAATGTGGCCTAAGAAACTAAAAATAGAGAGGTACGGGGCTACTCTCTCCATCTCAAAACAAGTGTTTTTTAGATTTTCAAATTTCACATTTACCATTCGTTTTGTTCAAAAATTTTGAAAAATTATTATTTATTTTATTGTGAAATGATTTATTATTAAAAGTACTATAAGCTTGACTTATTTTATTTTTTTTATTTTATAAATTTTTGAATTAGACAAAATAGTCAAACGTTGGTTTTCAAAAAATAAAAACATTACTTATTTTTAAACAGAGAAAGTAATAAATTTTAAGAGATTGCAAATGTTTAAGAGAGCGGCAGCGCCTCACCTCGCCCGACCATAGTCAATGTCCTCCTCAAGTGGCGCGACCTCAATCTGGTTCTTTTGTTTTCTTTAATTAAAAGATTCTTCTATTTCTCTCCACTGTATTCTCGGACAATCAATTTTTTCAATATATATTATGGATTAATACATAGTATGCTGTTTGTGACAAAATATCTTGACCAGCAACTATCTGCATACTCCCTCTATTTTTAAAAATGATGTCGTCGTTGATTTTAAATCTCAACTTTAACCAATTTTTTTATTTCAAAAATTTAATGTGTAAAATTTTGAACTATGTTTCAAATACACTAGAAAATCTACGTAACAATTGCCGTGCTTTTGTATATGTTTTTGTTCTGCATCTCTAGTTGAAGCAGTATATTTTAAATTTATTATTTAACAAATAGAAGTATAGTTGTCTTGACATGGATGACCATAAACATATACTCCGATCTCAAAAAGAAATTGTTGACATGGTCTTCAAATACCCTTGTTATCTATAAAATATTTAATAAAAAGTAGCATCGGTACACTTTAAAAAAAATATTTTTAAAACAAATTATTTCTAATTTTTTAACTTAATAAATTTAAAATTATTTCTAATTTATATTGGCAATATTTGATTAAAACATTGCGTTCAAAGCTACTATTTTTTTGACCGGAGTTGTAAGCGAGAAAAAGATTGAATCTTAGTTCTTATAGTAATCAAAGAGCATTTTTAAGAGATAAAATAATTTAAGTTATTTAAATATATATTTTTATTACATATAAAGATCTTTAATTATAGTATATACTTGCAAGACATAGAAGTAGAATAAATTTATAAAAAGTTATCTTATATCTTTTGGAATACTTCTGTTGAATCTATAGCAAAAGTAAATTTGATTTAACAAAACAGTTACAGTTAATTTTTTATATCTATGTCATTGTCCATGTGTACTACTACATACTCCCTCCATTTCTAAATTATATTATAGCTTACTGTTGATTTTTAATACCATCTTTGATTATTCAACTTATCTAAAAAATTAATTCAAATATGTAAAATTTTAAATTGTGATTCAAATAACTTTAATGATAAAGCAAATTATAATATATAAAATTTATAAAAAATTAAATATAACCATAGTCAAAATTTATGTTAAACCTGAAAAAGCCAGGGCGATGGCACGGCCGTTCATGTCTACTCCTGCCGAGTAGAAGCACGCTCCTATGTTGACTAGGGAAATGATTTTTTTTCTCTTTCCTAATATCTACCGTGAGATTTTAATCTGACGGTTAATATTTTTTAGGGTGACGTGGCGCAACAAAGGTTAAGAGAACGCTTGTGCTTTAATATATAAAGATTTGATAATAAAGTAAATTATAACAAAATATATGAAATTTATCATAATTTTTTGAATAAAATGAATGGTTAAAGTTGAGATTTAAATCAATGGTGACATCAATTTAAAAATAGAGAAAGTACATAGCATGATGCGATATTTTTGTTTTTCAATTGAATAGCGGTCATAGTAATAACAAGCTATATTAGGGTCAGACATAACTTGCACTGAGCTGAATACAAGAACGTAGAGTCTAGAGACAGCTGTTCCCACAATAGTTCTTGAACGTTCTACATACATTTGAGAACTAAAGGGGAAAATGCAAAAGACCAAACAAAATTAGGTCGCTTAATTATTTGTGACGTTCTCCAATAAAGTTGCCGATCATTCACCTTGGTATCATTTGAGCTTCGACATAGAATGGACCAAACCCACCCACAGGTCTGTCCAATCGACCCGCCATCTAAATGTGCTTAATTAATGTTTCTTATGTAAGACTATAGGTTATATGCAAGAACAAGTGTATATGTGATCACTGACAGATGTAAGGCCACTAGCCCCCTCCATTAGTGTACTCATATATTCAGCTAGACACGCATAACAGTCAACATAGGCAAGCCTTCTCTGCCGGCCGAAATTAACATTGCCAGATTAATTAAAGCAAGTTTCCTTGTGTAGATAAAGATTCTACAGCACTCTGTATGAGCAATATTCGATCAATATGCAGTTCCAAGGATCAGGCACTGCAGCGCATTATGTCTGGTTCACCATGGAAACGTGGGCAAAAGTGAGAGTCGTATGATTGACTTCCTATACAATGAAGCTTCCCATACCATGGGGAAGTGAAGCTGCAGGCCATCAATGGCAAAGGCGCCGGTTTCATTTGCGACAGTGGCCACTGCTTTCCACAGTGGTAGTGGGAGACACTACCAGCCTAGTACCCCCACCTCATCAGCTCCAGCAGAACCAGCACTACCGGGAGGGGCAGGGGATATTCCATGTCATTGGCCACACTGATCGTGCTGTCGGCGATCGGCACCGGCCGGTGATGTCGGGCGGGCAGGCCGATCGATCGAGCACCGGCAGTGATCGCTACGGCGGCATCGATCGCGGATTCCTCCTGTTTGATGTTGTCCCCCTCCACAAACTCAGACGGCAAGGAGTTCGGAATTCCCCGCCCTCCACTAGCCCTTACCTCACCTTCTTCGTTGCGCACTTGATGTGTGGCTGGAAAAAAGGAGGTTTTGATGGTTGCTGATATCTTGTCCTAGGTAGTAAAAAGGAGCTGAGATGGGGGAGGTCTGTAGGGTTGGAATTAGACCATCGTATAGGCTGGCCATGATGCACTGATGATGGGTAAGTTGGTGGTCAGAATACTTCTCACCTGGAGAAAACAACTGAAACGTCGAGATAACTTTGACTATGTTTTCGAAATTAATGCGCACACAAAGGTACGGCATATTCTGCTTTGCTATGGGCATCATATATAGTTGTTGCACATATTTACCAGGTGAACCTGATGCTGTTGCGTGTTGCTCTGCAGATCGTTGGATTTGACAGTGCATCCTTTGGATTTGCTTCAATAATCACGTCAAGAAATGAGTCACAGAAAAGGGAGTAAGGCAGGTGTTACACCATTATATTAAACAGTATCTGTTTGTGATAAAAGTAATTATGTATCACAGAAAAATAAAAATTAAAATTGTCGTGTGTGCTGATTTTTCGCCAAACAGAAATACGTCTTTCAGTTTCTATATAATATGCACAGAGTATCATTGCTAGAAAGTCCTTGCGATATCAATGTTCCAAATGATACAAATAGTTTCCTTTCAGTGATAAAAGGCATGTTTTCCTCTCTTCTTTTTTTTTTTTTGTGTTTTCCCTGGACATGAAGATGCTACATGTTGCCATTCTCTGTTCAGTTACATTTATCTCTGGGAAGAAATACTTCGTGATGCAAAAATGAAGAAATATAGTGTTTTACAAATCCGAAAGAGTTTTTTCAATGTTTTCGCTGGAATTATGGCTTCGTCAATATATGTAGCCATTGCCATTGATAGCAAGAACCTTGCAGTAAAATCTACGTTCTAAAATAATGTCAAAATTTAGATGGCATGTTAGTGAAATTCTTCATTCCGGAATAAATACGTTTGTGAGAATGAAAAGATCTACTGACGCTAACTGATCTGTCTATATACAACATTGTATTTGTATCACTAACCTCACTCATTTCATAAAGATAAATACCAAAAAAAAATTCAAAAGTGACCACCTGTTACCCTGAGACAGTCCGCGTCCAATCAGCTCCTTCCAGCCACAGCACTCACTCTCCCTGAAACAACAGATAACCAAATGTCATCTTGGACATGATTTATTCTCTGTCTCTTTTTCCGAAGCAATCTACCCTGTGCGCTGCAAGTTTGTCGCTGTCTTTTGGGACACTTGGGAGAGAGCTGTGTACAACGGACGGGTTTAAGTGCTCGTGGAAATGGCTAGCTTGGACAGTGGTGAAACGATATGCTCCCTGACTGGGCTTACAACCTGTAGTACGTACCCAAGCCAGTGGTGTCCGTCAATCAGAGGAATCTGGAACTTTGGCCCTCCGTGTTTCCCCTCTCCGTTTCCTTTTCCCTCTTGTATCGGTGCATCATCTCTTATTCTCTGAAAACTTTGTATCAGTAGGAAATAGACCTGTGAAACACTGTGGGCATGGGTCCCCTAAATATGGGTCAAAATTCAGGCTACAGTGCGGTGAATTAGGATAGGTTCTTAACCTTTCAATCTGACATCAAAGATCTAAATTCACCACTACAGTACCTTGAATTTTGACCCTCTAATTCAAGGGACCTGCATCCACTGTGAATGTGAGCTGTCAGAATGCACTGAAACATGCCTAGTTTGGTCCATTGAACGCAGCCTAGGCCCTGATTGTTCCAAGGTAGGACTTTCGACAGGATTCTGTAGGAGACATCCGTAAGTAGGAGTTGTAATTTTGATCCATACTATTCTACTCCTATATTGTAATGCATTTAAAATATCTTTGCAGATGTGAGGGGTCAGCAATAAGCACATCCGCTCAATTATCTGAGCAGCATAACTTTCAATACTTCCCTTTGTAAAACTTCCGTTGAAATTTGAAAACAGTGTACTAGCAAGTCACATTGTAAAATCGCAATCAACGCGTTCAAGTTAGATCGATGAACTGGCGACAAGAACTTTTAAATTTCAAAAGGCTCGTGACCGATCACGCCAGATCGCACTAAAAGTTAGAATCTCGATCTATCGCCGCGGCACGTACCAAAAATTCCTCAAACGCTGTTCAGATATCGTTAGTTTTTATTATATCAGCTTCGTTCATCGCAAGCGCTCCTTTTCGCAGTCCATGATCAACGACTCTAGAAGAAAGGGGAAAAGGGTACCTGTTACTTTCCGTGTGGAATCGATTCCATCGGCTGCCCATCTTGACCCGATAAAAGGAGGCAGGATTCGTGCAGAAAGACAGATTCCGATGGCGGTGAGGTACAGCTTCCTACATCCACAGATGCAAAAAGCCAGTCTGCTTTCAGTTACTTGGGTTGCAATCTCACATGCTTATTTTTTATTATCTCCGGTGTAAGCATGGGTTCGTCGAACTCCGGCGCCGATCTGTGAAGCTTTTACCACCGGAATTCGATATCATAGAACTTCTGGGTGGCCAGGACGAACTGTGCAATTTGCACGATGTAGTCTATGTGCTACCTTTGTTTTTTCGGATAGTTTGGGTTCCAGAAGGTAATGCCAGTCTGGAGGACTTTGTGTTAGTGTATCCAGAGACACCAACTAAAAGCGCATTATGACCATCCAATGGCCTTTTATTTGAACTGTTGGTAAAAATTATATGCTCCATCCATCCCAAGATAAGTGTCTTTTAAGACTTTCAGATATTAATATTTAACTATTCGTGTTATTAAAAATTATGAAAATGTTATTTATCTTATTGTGAAATGTTTTATTATTAGAAATACTTTAAGTATGACTTGTTTATTTTTATATTTTCAAAATTCTTTTAATAAAATGAATGATCAAATATTGATTTTTAAAAGTTAAAAATGCCACATTTTGAGACGGAGGGAGTAATAAAATTAGTGCTTCTGCAGTGTATATATTCCAAAACAAAGTCGGGTGCTAATTTTTGAGTTGAGTCAACTTAGGTACCATGTTTTCTAACCTTTCTTGAAATTGAAGCTTTTCAGATTACAATTTGTCTGCCACTATCTTTGTAATAATTGAACTGGACAAATTGTGCATAAACTTTGCTTTGAGAAAATAGTCATACGCTAGGCTATGGGAAAGTATAACATAAACAATAATTTAAAAGCTGCTATTAGAATCACTTCCGAAACGTCATTATGTCACTGGCTAATAATGCACTTCAAGCGCTTACACATTTTTTACAACAAGACCATTTGATCTAGTATTCGAGATTACAGTCCTGTGCATGGCATGAGCCCAGACATGCTAAGGACTCCTCTGTAACGCAGGATTTTTATAGAAGTTATGAAGGAATTTTATAAAAATCAGTTTAATTTTATAGAAAAACATAAAAATAGGAAAAAAACCCTCTATTCCAAATGAAGCCTAAGCAATTGATCTTACTTAAAAAATATTGTAACATTTCACTTTTCTGACAGGGCGAGTGCTTCATAGCATGCATTTTCATCTACCTGCCAGATCAAGAATCTCTCGTTGTGTTGAGTTGTATTCGCTCTCCTCGTCTCAATTTAACTATCATTCTCAGGTCGTGTTTGAAACCAGCAGAGACTATTATAATCTAGATTATGAAGGTAGTTTATATAATCTGGTTTATAAACATAATCTGATAGACTTGTTTGGAGATCAGAATATAAAAACTATTTATCTAGTTTTTTTTACTAATAACCTATTTGCCCTTTGTTCTTTTTTTAAAAAAACAGTTGCTTCATATCCTTCTCGTCATGTGATGACGAACTCTAATATGGCAGCACACCTGCTGTATACCTAAAGGCGAGAGATAAATATATAGAGTACAATACATGAGTCTGAGTAGGATTCGAGTCCGAATAGGAGTCATTGAGGAGCAGCGGTAACTTTTGTAATAATTAGATATTTTATAAGGGCAAAAATATCTTTGGTCAAGTATAATCAAATTTTAGACATAATGAGTTTGTTATAATCTGAATTTTCAATTTTTATAATTTCGACATGTTTCAATTCTCAATACAATTTTTTCTTTTTCCAATGCATCACTATCTTTATCTTTCTACTCCTCCTTATTTTCAACACATCTCACATTTTTCACCCCTCTATTCATAAGCCCAGAGCCAAAATACTCCCTCCGTCCAACAATATAAGCATTTGGAGAGGTTTGTGTTTGTCTAAAAATATAAGCATTTGAGAGATGTGCATGCAATAAATGAGTTAAAATTTGATATGTGAGAAATATTTTGTATGTAGTAAAAGTAAGGGTATAATGGTCATTCTAGCTTATTCTTATTTTGTATTGAGAAGTATAGGAATCCTTATATTATTGGACAGAGGAAGTAATAGTTAGATCGGGACGGATGAAGTAAGTTTTGCATTAGAGAAAGCTGCAGGCCCCCTGGCCCAAATAGCGCCGTTGCCAGTGAAATAAATATTGAAACTCCAGAAAACAGCTCATAATAACTTACATGTTACGTATACCTATTATATGGGCCTACCATAACTCTGGAAATAAAAGTCTGACCATGCCCACATACGCAAATTCAAAGCTTATGTCGATGTTTCATCTACTGGCACAATACAATTTACGTATGCGAAGTGAGATTTTATACGCTTTTCTTGTTGAGGTGATCTAGTCTAAGCAAGACTCAAAGATTAACCTAGTTCGAACCACCACACAAAAATAAATTGTATAAGCTCAAAAAAAAAAGGGTTTACAATGGCTATAGAGTGCTTGCATGAGCAAGAACCTTAGAGCGAGTGTGTGAGGTGTGTTTCATGTATCTTGTGTACTTGTCAGCTAAAACTGATGGTGCCCCTTTATATAAGAGTGAGACTATGGTTATAAGGCTTAGAGCCTACGAAACTCTCTGACTAGTGGGGCCGCTAGCATCTCAAAGTTTATTCTTTGACGTCCTCTAGCGTCAGATCATCTTGCTAATGTCTTTCATCCGTCCTTTGTTCAGTGTCGAGAGGGACAAAAGTAGCTTTACCATGTGTTGTATAGTGTAAAGAATCTCTGTGTCTATGTAGAGTTGATTGTTTAAGGCGGTGGCCGACCACTGGGATCGGACTCATAAGACGATTTCTCGACTGTTAGTCGGTTGGGTTTTGTCGTTATTCGGCCCAAACCCTCCAGTGATTAGGCCGTTGCCTTCGAGTAAATATGGCCATCGTGAGCCATGCGATGTCCTCGGTCAATTTTGACCCCTAGGGTCGGAATATCTCTTCGGAGCTTGACGCAATGGAGTCTTTCGTGAGCCGTGAGTTGGTCTGTGGGCCGCAATCCATAACTAGGTCTTCGTATTTATACTGAATCCGTAGGCATGATCTGAAAAAATCTCTCTGCTGGGCAGACAGCGAACCAGAAGAACATCATTCGGCGCGGACAAGGCAGGCAGTGAAGAAGGCTTTGACAGAAGCATCAAGCAATCCATGGGACTTTGGTTATCAGAGTAATGCAGACACAGCAAATTTTGCGAAGTACATGATGCTGAGCTAATGTACCCAAAATCTAGACAACACGCCTAATGCAACGTAGGAGTACGTAGTAACAGTGATTTCGTTTTTGGTTGCTACCTACATGATCGAGCTACCGTACGGACAAGCAGAAACCTGCACTGGACTACGCTAAGATAAGCTGTTAGCAGAAATACAAACACCTGGACCTTTCCGGCAGGTAGCTACGCCACGTTGTGCCGCTATGGGTGTTAAAAGGGCTCAGCCCGCGTTTACTTTTACAAATTATTTTGATCTTTACTAAATTTTAATTTAAAAATAAATAGAATTTCAATCTGATTTTAATCTGATTCGACTCACATAATTTTTAATTTATTTTTTTATTTTTAATTTATTTTCTTCAACCTGTTTTCACCCTACTGCCGCCCTACATCTCGATCGAGGCAGCTATAACCTCTTCTCGGAATCAACTGGATGACTCTCTGCTCGTGCTGAATCGAGATGTCGATACTGCGACAGTGCTCACCGATTAGCAAGCTCAGGAGCTGCTCCTCCTTTCAAAAGACCCATCGCCTATTACCATCTCCCCCTGTATTGCAACTATCAATGCACCCTCACGTTTCATCTCCTGAATCAGTTTTTCGACCCTTGGAGTTTGTCGAACGACGAAACTAACCACCCTGCCTGGCTCTGCTCCCATGCTCGAATCAGTAAGGCCATGATCTGCGGGTCCAGTATGAACTTTTGCCGTAAGAGCTTCAGTGGGTTTGGCGGCAGCATCAGTAACAACCGCAGTAGCAATGGAGGGAGCACTGGTAGTGGCATTAGTAGCAGCTGCTGTAGTACCTGCTTTAGCGGTGGTGTTGTCCATGTGTCGTGATTCATCTCCACGCTTCCCTTCAACTACCCTGGGCCTGAACACAGCCCATTGATAATGTTTCGATTGGAACTCTGCAAAAGGACATTGTTAGCTAAACCAGAAATAAAGCGGTAGGAATGAAAAGCAGCGACTTGTTATAATGGTTTCTAACGAGTTAGGGTATGTATCGTAGGATACTACAGCATTTATCTTCATAAACACGATGAAAAGCATGCTAATCTACCTAATGCTTTATTTCTATTCCTTGAAGGAAAAAAGAAGGTACAATACATACTACGATATTGTTCAGGCAGTAGACTAGAAGGACATATCAGCATTTCAGCTTCATCAATCATTGCCTGTAGAGCAGTAGAGCTAAATCATTCTCCATGACTTCCTTGAGTAGTTGATCGTGGTAATTATCTGGGCTAGAGATAGAAAGAAGAAATTAGAACTTTCTTTCACATGAAAATTAAGGTATAAATGATTTAATTGCAAGTGAAACACACAAAGAATAAATTAGAACTTTTCACATGAAAATTAAGGTACAAATGATTTAGCTGCACAAGAAACACCTTGTTTTGTTAGGGAAGAAGAACAAGCCAATGCTGTCACTATTCAGGCCTGATAACTCGCATCTCTTAGGCCAAACCTTTGACCGACACACTTTAGATACTTCAACCACACTCTGTATCGACTTAGACAAATTCCATACTTTGACAAATGCCCACTCGACGAACGATACATATTCGTTATCACCACCTTTAAGGGTTCCACTGTTAACATAAAAAAAATATACGGTATTACTACGTAGGAGCCGTCAAAAACATGCCGATACTTAAAAATTGTTAAACAAAGCATGTACTTATCATCCTCACCTCCCAATACAAATTTTTTTATTACTAATACATCACTATTTTTATCTCTATCTTTATTTTTACTTACATATCACCTTTTTTACCCTCCCTAACGTACGTGTCCACACCACTTAGGATGACAGGTAAAAAATGACAAATAGAGTATCTTTAAAGTAATATTAATTTTACACTATTTACTTATAATTTGATTTAGGCAGAGCTTATGAGAGACTTTTAGAGATACGTACTGCTCCTTGCGTTGAAAAAATTATATTTGAATTCTGTGTCATTTAACTAATAGAGTGTATAAATTCGATTATTTAACTGTATTATATGAGATTGTACGTTTAAATTTGTTATAAGATTTTTCTTCATGTATATTTTTATATTAATAAAATTAATTAAATTTATAAAAATTATTAGTTAAAGATATGATTAACTAAACTTAAATGTAAAATCATATTATGTGAAAAGAGATAGATGTACGGGATTACGAAGTAACGAGACGCCAGAACATGCGCACCAATCTGCCAGCGCCGAAAGCACCAGCTCCCTGGACTAAAAAACTAGATAATTCTCTGACGCGTTGTCGCAGAAATTTATAATGGTGATGATAATTTATTATGATAAAATGAAAAAAACTCAAAAGAAATAATCATAATAGATAAAAAAATTAAAATATATAAGAACTATTTAATAGAATTTATTTGAGCTTACAAGATACGTTGATTAATTATATTTGCTTGAAATTTTTAAAAAAAATTAGTTGTGTTTATTAATAAAATTTGAATGGAACATCATTGAGGTGGTGCCACTACGGATCAAGTAGTATAGGGTGTGAGTGGATCGAGAAAGAGGGAGAGTCGGATTGAGCAAAAGTGTATGAGAGACGGAGATTAAATGAAAGATGACAACTGTAACAGTCTAAAATTTTTGAAATAATTGAATTGTCGATTGTGTCCCAATTCTTCGTTCCGCTCCAAATCTAGAATTTCTTTTTATTTTTCTGGCACTAGAAATTCAGTTCGCGGGTTTTGTCGGACTGATATTAATTCCTACACGCTTTAATTAATTCTCAAACCTCCCCCGTTTAACTCCCCCATAAATACCCCTCTATTTTACCTCATCTCACCAACCCCTCTCTCTTTCTCTCATTTCTTTCCGCCTTTCCAAGTGAGAGCAGCAGAAGAGATCGGGCGAAGTGGGAGGTCGCGCCGCTCCAACCGCTCCGCGTCGCCCGCGCGCCTCGATCCGTTCCCGTCGCCGTCACCATCAACGCTCGCCGTTCTGGTCTCCATCCCCGGTCACGAGCCGATCCCCGCGCATCTTCGGTTCCGCCCAACGCCCGTCATCCCGATCCCCGCGTCGCTGTCGGTCGCCTCGGTCCTGTTGCCGGTCCTGTCTTCGGTCTCTGTCCCGCGCCCGTTGCCGATCCCGATCCACTGCACTTTGATCTGTGGTGAGAAATCAGAATCCCTCTCATATTTTTTCTCTTCAGTAAATTGTTGTATTAGTTACTTCTGAGAATAGTTAGATGGAAGAGCAGAGCCTCTCGCGTGTTCCTTTGTTAATCGATTTGCGGTTAGTCTAATTTTTCATAGTCTAAATCTTCAGAGATTTTTTTGGAAACTCCGTTTGGTCTCAAAAAATTCCCAAAATTGTTTTGTTAATTTTGTCTCGTCGAGAACGTCGTGTAGAATTTTTTCGGAGAACGTTTTGAGCACGTTTAGACTAGTAATTCAAATTTTGGATTTAATTATTCTAATTTAAATTGTCGCGTACCTAGAATTACTCATGTTAGTGTTGTGTTGGTGATCTCGAGGAGGAGTACCGCGAGCCCGCTCAGTTCGACGACCCGGATCTTGACTACGATCCTGAGCTACCAGACAAGCCGTGTTTCTTGATCACTTTTGTACCTAGCATTTTAAACTGCATGTTTTGTTTGCAACCGTAATTTTCCTGTCAACTGTTTTAAAATATAGCAATATTCTTAAGCTATGTCTATTTATTGTTCTACAAATATGAGCCTTCGAATTGCTTTAGAATAATTATTTTATTTTTTATGCTTAGCCATGCTTAGTCGCATTTATTTTTATCTCTCACCTATCACTATAAAAATGAAATTTGTGTTAAATGATTTTGAACTGTGATTCGAATGTGTGAGTTTTGCAAATAACTATATATAACTATTTAGCGGGGGTAGGATAGAGTATGAGGAGCTGGGGGATTTTTAGAAAGTCCCTGTGGACGTACCTGTGGTCGGTACAATAGGAAGATCCGAGCTAAGATCTTTCCGTGAGACTTGTTGGTTGTTAGCGTTGAGGTTAGAGAGAGTGTCTGACCCGGCAATTAAGGACCGAGTCCTTCGAGCCTTTTACGCTCAGTTGACAACCATGCACACCACGTTACCCTGCATGGACAGTATCTTGATCTTGAAGCTTGCCGAGACTGGTTGTTTATCTGTGGGTTGGCAGTGACGTGTTAGTGTAGTGTAGAGCTATGACTCCCCACATGAGATCGAGATACCTCACCTGATCAGTGGTAGGCTCTTCACAGCTCTAGAACCCAATTGCATAGGCATATGAGATCCCTATCTTAGAGGACGAATAATGCCAGTTAAAGCTTATGGACAGGTCTTATGTGTTCGTTGAGACTACGACAGTAGTTCTCGACAACACTTCTCGTGGGTCCAAGTGCATACACTCTACAGAGTTACAGTTAATGCACATTGCCACATCTTTTTGGAAGGACACCCCTTGAGTTGTGCTTCTCGTTGAGTAGATTTGTTTTCTTCTCTTCTCTTCTATTTCAAAATGTTTTGGACTCCGGTCTTTGAGCTGTGGCCAGATGTGGAGGTTACACCGGAATTTAAAATGAAACCTCATCCGGGATAACAGAGATCTCTGTGGGACAAGATAATAAAATTTGACAATTTTAAAATCAAACTTTCTTGTATCTTTAAAATAAAATAAAATGTTTTAAACTTGCATTTAGCACTTGAGCCGACCTTTACCCTTGGAACCATTAGCATGCATACATTGTTGATAGGTAGTACGCGGTTTGCTGAGTATTCGTACTCACAGCTTTCTATTTTGTTGTTTTCAAAGGATACCCACAGCTTCGACTTCGACTACGTCTCCGACGGACCGTGAAGTCAGCTCCTACGCTCAAGATTGTATGTGTGGAGGAGGTTCGCTGCCGCTACTATGATGATGCTTTCGTTGCTGCATTCTATGGATTTCTCGATAGTGATCTTTCTGCTTTGAGATATTTTCGACCTGCGTGCCGATGGACCCCTTTGGAGGATTACATTCTAATAAATTTGCTTTGATTTGCTATTTTCTATTCTCGTTTTTTGTTTAAAGCTTCTGTTATGGTTTCTTGATTGATCGCTTGTGATGTCGTGCTTGCTAACCTCCTGGGATTGACAAGGTCACGGAAGATCGGGACTTATCGAAAGGTAAGAAAAACCCGGTCGTTACAGGTAGTATCGGAGCTATACTTGACCGTAGGAGCGAAACCGTAAAGCTAGACGTAACTAAGGAATATATCTAGATTTCTAAATCCGCTATCAAACCTTCATCGTGAAAGTTGTTTTCTTAAATCTCGTCGTTTGCTTGATGGAAGTCTTGTTTGCTTGAAATTGTGCTTGTCTGGTTTTCTTGTCCTGATCTACTAATCTTCTGTCTTTTTTAGTAATTCCTGTTTCTGTTGATGCCCTCTTTCTAATCGGAAATGTTTTCCTGCAACAGATGGCTTCGAGGAGGTCTGGATGCCTTTAGGCTCGTTTTGAGGAGGCCGCTCTGGAGGACCCTAAGGTACCGTCACCCGCAAGGCGTGGTCGTAGTGCCGCTCCCAGAGGTCGTGGTCGTGGTGCTAGAGGTTAAGTACCGGTGCCACCTGCGGCTGACGCTCCTGGCGTTGGTCGAGGGCGTGGCCGTGCTGGAACATCAGTCCCTCAGGCGAGAGGACGTGGCAGAGGAGTCATCATGGACCCTAGAATTGAGGCTGCCGATGTTGCCGCGCCTGGCGAGGAGCTTCTAGCTGCTTCGAACCTTGCGGAGGTGACAGCCCGACAAACGCTTCTGCTTGAGCGGATTGTCGAGCAGTCACAGCAGCAGCCTCGTGGACGTGCTCATGCTCCCGATGCAGCACAGTACCACCAACCAGACGGTTCTCGCATGGCTATGTTCCTAAGCATGCGCCCACCCACTTTTGACCGTGCAGTTGACCCTCTGATGCTGACGATTGGCTCAGAGATATTGAGAAGAAGCTTGATCTAATTTAGTGTGACGATCAAAAAGTTGTTCGCTTGGCGACTCACCAATTGACAGGTGCGGCTGGTGCTTGGTGGGACACTCTTTACGCTACTCTTGATGATCCAAAGCAGTTCACTTAGGACGACTTCGTCACCGCTTTCTGTGGTTTTCACATCTCTGAAGGAGCCATAGAGGTAAAGGAGGAGGAGTTCCGTAACCTTCGTCAGGGAGGTATGTCTATCACAGAGTTCGCCAACCGTTTCACCCAGCTCAGCCGCTTTGCATCAGTGAAGGTTTCAACTGAGCGCCGCAAGATGTACTAGTTCCGAAAGGGCTTGTGTCTCGACATGCTTCCGTACCTTGATGGTGGTGTTCAGAGGAGTCTTCGCGAGCTCATTGACAGGTGTCTGGCTCTGGAGGTGTCGCTTCAGAAACTTGATTGGTCCAGAGATGCAAAGAGGAGGGCAGCTGATCAAAGAACCAGTCGTGAGGCTTCTCAGTGTCAGCACTTCAGCAGATTGTTCCAGCAGGGATCGGGACAGCCCACCTTCGCCTGATCCACTGCTCCTGCTCCAGTTTCAGTTCAGCGGTAGGGTTCTCAGAATCTGGGAGGTGCTTTCCAGCAACAGCAGTCCGCTTTTCGTCCGACAACAGATCAGCCCTCGGTTCGCTGTTTCGAGTGTGGCCAGGAGGGTCACAAGGCGTTTCAGTGCCCGAAGCGTCAGCAGGGTCCTGGGGGAGGTGGTGTTCCGTTTGCCACTCCTGTTAGGCCACCGCACCAGTCTAGAGATCGAGGAGTGCGTTCAGCGTGCCGTGGCGCTGCCCAGTCGAGCATCACGCGCAGCCGCCTGAACAACATCTCTGTAGAGGAGGCTCAGGAGGCACCCGACGTCGTTGTTGGTGAGTTCTTAGTTCACTCTCACTTAGCGACGGTTTTGTTCGATTCAGGGGCTACTTACTCGTTGGTGTCGTCGACGTTTGCGACTACACAGAGTCTTCCCACCTCACTCTTAGCTATACCTACATTTACCACTTCATCTCTTGGAGTTTATAAGAGTCGTGTTGAGTGTAGAAGTGTTCGGATCTTGATTGAGGGTGTGGTTTTTCTAGCCGATCTCATCGTCCTTCCCTCGCGTGACATTGATGTCATCTTGGGGATGGATTCGCTGGCGAGGCACAAGAGAGTCATCACTTGTGCTGAGAGGGTTGTGTCGTGGGTTAAACACCACGGTGTTCGAGTGGAGTGCGCCCCTAGAGCGTCCAAAGTTTCACCTTCAGTTTGCAGCTTACAGGAGTTGTCTTTGGAGCAAATTCCAGTTGTTCGTGAGTTTTTGTAGGTGTTTCCAGATGAGTTGCCAGGACACCCTCAAGATTGGGATGTTGAGTTCGTGATCGATCTGCTTTCTGGTACCGCGCCGATTGCCAAGCGGCCATACCAGATGTCTTCCGATGAGTTTGCTTTGCTTAAGGAGCACATCGATGAGCTCTTGAGTAAAGAGTTCATTCGGTCAAGTGCTTCTCCATGGGGAGCCCCAGTGTTTTTTGTGAGGAAGAAGAATGGGTCAATGCACATGTGCGTTGACTATCGTTCTTTGAATAAGGTGATGATAAAGAACAAGTACCCTTTGTCGAGGATCGATGATTTGTTTGATCAGTTGAAGGGTGCAAAGTTCTTTTCCTCGATTGATTTGAGATCGGGGTATCACCAGATGAAGATTCGTCCTTCCGACATTCCGAAGACTTCATTCGTGACGAGGTATGGGTCTTCTAAGTTTTTGGTCGTTTCTTTTAGACTCACTAATGCCCCTGTCTACTTCATGAACATGATGAACAAGGTGTTCATGGCTGAGCTAGATAAGATCGTGATGGTTTTCATTGATGATATCCTCATCTACTCCAAGTCAGCAGAAGAGCATGAGCAGCATCTAAGAGTTGTGCTTGAGAGGTTGAAGTTTCACCAGCTGTATGTCAAGTTCAGCAAGTGCAAGTTTTGGCTGGAGAAAGTTGCTTTTCTGGGTCATGTTGTCACAGCTGAGGGAGTTGCCGTTGATTCCGTGAAGGTCAAGGCCGTTGTGGATTGGGAATCTCCGAGGTCAGTCTCTGAGGTGAGGAGTTTTCTTGGGTTGGCAGGTTACTATCGCCGATTCATTGAGAACTTCTTCAGGATTGCTAAGCCTATGACCGAGTTGACTCAGTTGGGGGTGCTGTTTGTTTGGTCAGATGTTTGTGAGAGGAGTTTTCAAGAGCTGAAGACGAGGTTGACATCTGCACCTGATTTGACCTTGCTGGATATTCACCAGGATTTTCAGGTCTTCTGTGATGCTTCTCGTCAGGGTTTGGGTTGTGTACTGATGCAGAACAAGAAGGTGGTTTGCTATACTTTGAGGCAGTTGAAGAAGCATGAGTTGAACTATCCGACGCACGATCTAGAGTTGGCGGCTGTTGTCTATGCTTTGAAGATTTGAAGGCATTATCTGATCGGCAGCAGATGTGAGATCTACACCGACCACAATAGTCTCAAGTATATCTTCACCCAGGCAGAGCTGAACATGAGGCAGAGGAGGTGGCTTGAGTTGATTAAAAATTATGATCTTAGCATCAACTATCACCCGGGTAAAGCCAATGTGGTAGCCGATGCTTTGAGTCGCAAGGCCTATTGTTCTTCTTTGATGTCTGGGCAGTCGAAGATTCTTGCAGATCTGACCAGTTTGAGAGTTGAGATTGTTCCTCAGGGTTTTTTGCACGAGCTCAGGTTGCAGCCACTGTTGATTGAGCAGATCAAGTCAGCTCAGAAGTGTGATCGAGAAATTCAGTTGATCTTGAAGAAGATGAGGAAAGACAAAGCACCGAGTTTTTGTGTGGATCAGCAGGGTGCTTTGTGGTTTGGGGACTGTATCTGTGTTCCGAGAGTGCTAGAGTTGCGGGATGCCATTCTGAGAGAGGCTCATGATTCGAGGTATTCTATCCATCCAAGCTGCACCAAGATGTTTGAGGTTCTGATAACTCGTTTTTGATGGGTTGACATGAAGACAGACATTGCTGAGTATGTTGCCTTGTGTGATGTTTGCCGGCGAGTTAAGGATGAGCATCAGAGACCGGCTGGATTGCTGAAGCTATTGTCGATTCCTTCTTGAAAGTGGGATGACATCAGTATAGATTTCATCATAGATTTGCCGATGACGTTTCGCCATTATAATGCTATCTTGGTGGTGGTGGATCGATTGATAAAGACTGCTCATTTTATCCCTGTGAGCGAGAGGTACTCAGTTGATCAGCTGGCCAAGTTGTACATTGATCACATCGTGATGTTGCATGGTGCGCCGAGGAGCATTCTGTCAAATCACGGGCCTCTGTTTACCGTGAGATTCTGGAGGAGCTTGCATGAGGCTATGGGTACATATCTGGTGTACGGTTCAGCTTATCATCTTCAGACAGATGGTCAGACGGAGCGTGTGAACCAGATTCTAGAGGATTTGTTGAGGGCTTGTGTGATCACCTATGGGCAGAGCTGGGAAGACAGTCTTTTTTTTGCGGAGTTCTCTTACAACAACAGCTTTTAGGCCAGCTTGGGGATGTCACTTTTTGAGGCATTGTATGGTAGGAGATGCCGTACCCTGCTCATGTCGTCAGAGGTTGATGAGAAGTCTTTCTTCGGTCCTGACTCTATCAAAGCTACAGAAGATAAGGTTGAGAAGATCAGAGAGCATCTCTGGGTTGCTCAAAGCTGTCAGAAGAGTTATGCGGACAAGAGAAGGATGTCCTTTTCTTTCGAGGTTGATGATTGAGTGTATCTCAAAGTGTCACCTCTCTATGGCACGTGTCGCTTTCATGTCCGAGGGAAGTTGGCTTCGAGGTTTGTTGGTCCTTTTTGGATTCTGAGGAAGATCAGTGAGCTTGCTTAAAGGTTAGACTTGCCATTAGAGTTAACGGGTGTGCATCCTGTATTCCACGTCTCTCACTTCAAGAAGTGTCTTCGAGTGCTGGAGGAGTAAGTTATCCCTGATGTTTTAGATATTCAGGACACGCTCAAGTACCTGAACTACCCTGTGAAGATTCCTGATGAGGCGTTCAAGGAGACGAGGAGGTCCAAGATCAAGTTTCTCAAGGTCCAATAGAGCAACCACACTGAGCGAGAGGCTATCTGGGAGAAGAAAGAGAGTCTGAAGAAGGAGTTTTCCTACCTGTTCGAGTCCGCTTCTTGATCTTGAAACAGTCCGCTTCTTAATCTCGAGGATGAGATCCTATAAGGAGGGAGTCTATAACAGTCTGAAATTTTCAAAATAATCGAAGTGTTGATTGTGTCCCAATTTTCGTTCCGCTCCAAATCTAGAATTTCTTTTTATTTTTTGGCGCTAGAAATTCAGTTCGCGAGCTTTCTCGAGCTGATATTAATTCCCACAGCCTTTAATTAATTCTCAAACCTCCCCCATTTAACTCCCCTATAAATACCCCTCTATTTTACCCCATCCCACCAACCTCTCTCTCTTTCCCTCATTTCTTTCCCCCTTTCCAAGTGAGAGCAGCAGAAGAGATGGGGCGAAGCGGGAGGTCGCGCCACTCCAACTGCTCCGCGTCGCCTCGATCTGTTCCCGTCGCCATCGCCATCTACACTCGCCATTCCGGTCTCCTCCCCGATCGCGAACCGATCCCCGCGCGTCTTCAGTTCCGCCCGACGCCCGTCATTGCGATTCCCTCATCTCCATCAGTCGCCTCGGTCCCGTTGCCGATCCCGTCTTTAGTCTCCGTCCCGCGCCCGTCGTCGATCTCGTCTTCGGTCTTTGACCCTAGGCGCGACCGATTTCGTCGCGTGCGCCGTTCCGTCGCCGATCCCGATACACTACACTTCGATCTGTGGTGAGAAATCAGAACCCTCTCGTGTTTTTCCTCTTCAGTAAATCGTTGTATTAGTTGCTCGTGAGAATAATTAGATGAAAGAGTAGAGCGTCCCGCGTGTTCCTTTAGGCTAATCGATTTGTGATTACTCTAGTTTCTCGTAGTCTAAATCTTCATAGATTTTTTGGGGAACTCCGTTTGGTCTCAAAAGATTTTCAAAATTGTTTCGTTAAATTCGTCTCGTCGAGAACGTCGTGTAGAATTTTTTCGGGGAACGTTTTGAGCACGTTTGGCCTAGTAATTTAAATTTGAATTTAATTATTCGAATTTAAATTGTCGCGTGCCTAGTCTCATCCCCGTTCGTGTTGCGTTTAGCTGATGATCCCGAGGAGGAGTACTGCAAGCACTATCATTTCGACGACCCGGATCTCGACTACGATCCCGAGCTATCAGGCAATCTGCGTTCTTTGATCACTTTTGTGCCCAGCATTTTAAACTGCATGTTTTGTTTGCAACTCTAATTTGCATGTCAACTATTTTAAACTATGCTAGCAACATTCTTAAGCTGTGCCTATTTATTGTCCCACAAATATGAGCCCTAGGATTGCTTTAAAATAATTATTTTATTTTTATGCTTAGCCATGCTTAGTCGCATTTATTTTTATCTCACACCTATCACTATAAAAATAGAATTTGTGTTAAATGATTTTGAACTGTGATTCAAATATGTGAGTTTTGCAAATAACTATACATAACTATTTAGCGGGAGTAGGATGGAGTATGAGGAGCTGGGGGACTGTTGGGAAGTCCCTGTGGGTGTACCTGTGGCGGGTACAACGGGAAGATTCGAGCTGGGATCTTTCCGTGAGACTTGTTGGTTGTTGGCGTTGAGGTTCGAGAGAGTGTCTGCCCCGGCAATTAAGGACCAAGTCCTTCGAGACTTGTACGCTCAGTTGACAACTATGCACATCACGTTACCCTGTATGGGTAGTGATTTGATCTTGAAGCTTGCCGAGACTGGATGTTTACCCGTGGGTTGGCAGTGACGTGTTAGTGTGGTGTAGAGCTATGACTCCTCACATGAGATCGAGATATCCCACCTAATCAGCGGTAGGCTCTTCACAGCTCCAGGACCCGATTGCGTAGGCACTAGGGATCCCTATCCTAGAGGACGGATAACGCCAGTTAAAGCTTGTGGACGGGTCTTGTGTGTTCGTTAGGACTACGACGGTAGTTCTTGACGACACTACTTGTGGGTCCAAGTGCATACACTATACAGAGTTACAGTCAATGTGCATTGCCACGTTCTTTTTGGAAGGACACCCCTTGAGTTGTGCTTCTCGTTGAGTAGATTTGTTTTCTTCCCTTCTCTTCTATTTCAAAATATTTTGGACTCCGGCCTTTAAGCTGTGGCCCGTGGAGGTTATACCGGCATTTAAAATGAACCCCCGTCCGGGATAACAGAGATCCCTGCGGGGCAAGATAATAAAATTTGACAGTTTTAAAATCAAACTTTCTTGCATTTTTAAAATAAAATAAAATGTTTTAAACTTGCATTTAGCACTTGAGCCGATCTTTACCCTTGTAACCATTTGCATGCATACATTGTTGATAGGTAGTATGCGGTTTGCTGAGTATTCGTACTCACGGCTTCCTAATTTGTTGTTTTCAGAGGATACCCACAGCTTGGACTTCGATTACGTCTTCGACGGACCGTGAAGTCAGTTCCTACGCTCAAGATTGTCTATGTGGAGGAGGTTCGCTGCCGCTACCATGATGATACTTTCGTTGCTGTATTCTATGGATTTCTCGATAGTGATCTTTCTGCTCTGAGATGTTTTCGGCCTGCGTGCCGATGGACCCCTTTGAAAGATTACATTCTAATAAATTTTCTTTGACTTGCTATTTTCTATTCTTGTTTCTTGTTTAATGCTTCTATTATGGTTTCTTGATTGATCACTTATGATGTCGTGCTTGCTAACCTCCTGGAATTGCCAAGGTCACGGAAGATCGAGACTTATCAAAAGGTAAGAAAAACCCTGTCGGTACAACATCCGATGGAAGATGAAGGGGAGGGACAGAGAAGTTAAATGGATGGGTGTAGAATGAACGGCTAAGATCAATTGGAGCCTCATAATCGAACAGTGCAAACAAAAAAAATGATGTGACTCGATAAGGATTCAGCTTTGATAGTTTGTGAGTTGTACAAATATAGATATTATAGCTGCATTTATTAATGAAATTTGAATGGAACATACATTGGGTGGTGCCACCACGAATCAAGTAGGAGGGTGTGGGTGGATCGAAAAAGAGAGAGGGTCAGAGTGGATTGGAGGCGGAGATTAAATGGAGGATGACAGCCGGTGGAAGAAGTAGAGGAGAGGCAAAAGAAGTTAAATGGAGGGGTGTAGAATGAACAGCCAGGATCAATTGGTGCCTAATGATCGAACGATGCAAACAAAAAAGATGATGTGGCTCGATGAGGATTCAGCTTTGATAGTTAGTGGGTTGTACAAATATAGATAATTATAGATAATTTAGGCCTCAATGTGACAAAATGCATATAAAATCTTGATTCAAAACTAAGGTCTTGAGGAATTCCATAAAAATCATTTTCTTTTCGTAGCAAAACTTTGCGTCCGTGTTACATTTGCAAAACGCACGTTTGTGGAGGAGGATAGCACGGTCGTGGCCCGTGGGAGTTTGGAGATACGCGGCCGTGCATACTCCCTCTATTCTAGAGTATAACCATTTTTAGATTTAGTCAAAGTCAAACTTTTATTATTTTGATAATTAATAGTACAAAAAAAAATTTGATTCATCATTAAATAAACTTTACTAAAAAGTATATTTTTATATTAAAAATTATGTTAATTCCTATATATTATTTGTGGAAACAGTGCCAGTTCTATAGTTTCGGAGGCCAATGGTGAACTTATGGCTCCTTTGGTAGAGCTCCTAGCTCCCAGTTCTTGATTCTCGGACAGAATGAGCAAAACTATATTAAATACTATTTTTTTAAGAAGTGATTCTTGTCTGATTTTGTGAAGTGATTCTTTAAAATGAACTAAAGAGCTAGGAGTTGAAAAAAGTACTAGCTTCTTTTGATTTTGTAAAATGATTCTCTATTCTAATTATAAGAGTTTATCCTAGAGAATTATTTTCAGCCATAGAATCACTTCATAGGAGAATCAGGAGTAAATTCACAGAATCAGAAATTGGAAGCTCTACTAAAAGAACCTTTGGCCCGTTTGTTTTTATCTTTTCTGCTGATTCTTTACAACTAGAAGGCTGAAAAGTTAGGAGGTGAAACAAATGGAGATCTGCAAAGATTCTTTTGAAATAATAAAAAACGAATTTTATGGAAATGAACTAAAAGGTGAAAATTCACTCTAGGCTAATTTTTTGTCTTTCATTATGTGGAGTAAAATATATTGCTCATAGCAAAAAACAAGAGTAAAAATATATTGCTAACATTAAAACTTCATCAGCTAGTTTTCCATATAACCACTGGTCAGCTTTTTCGCTGCAAAAGCTCCAGCCCAAACAACATTCCCTTTATCTCTTAGGCCCTCAAAGCTATGTAAATATATAGTACTCATTTGTGAAATATATAAAGTCTCCGTTCCAAAAAAGAAGAATATATAAAGTAGCAAAAGAATTGACATTACAACATTAATCGTCTAATAAGAGTTCACTTATAAGACATAATATTTGTCTCAACCTCTAATGAAAATATTAAAATTAAACTTCATATAGACAAAAGAGAGGTAATGCGATTATCTCAAGTAAGAAGCAAATTCCAGATAGCTAAAAAGGGAAAGATGCAGACAATTTAATTAATTAATGAAAATTAGTTTGGTGTAAAATCATCTAATCGCAAAATCAGATCTGAACAACTTTGTGCGAAATCAACCCTCTTTGCTCTGATGGTATGACACATTATTATGATTAATTGAATTGACCCTACCAAATATTGATGAGGAGCCCAGTAGATTGAACAAGCTAGGTTGGAAGATGGTCGCTTCCATTGTGGCCGAAATATTTTTTTAAAAAAATTTGGTGAAACAGTGGTGTTGTGTGTAGGTTTAGGTGTAGGGATGGAAAGATAGAGAGAAATATAACACGGGGATTTGTTGCATGCCGTTCAGCTTCCATCAGCTTGAGCATTAGTGTCTTCCAATCAAATTTGTGCTACTTTGTTTGATGCGCTTAATCCGTCTTTGTTGAGTATATTTTACCGTATATATGTAGCAATAAAAACTGTTCTTTCTAAAGAGTAGAGATTAATTGAATTGATCCCTAACAAATATTGACGAGGAGCTCAGGAGATTGAACAAGCTAGGTTGTAAGATGGTCACTTCTATTGGCCGAAACATTTTTTTTTTTTAGAAAATTGGGCGAAACATTGGTGTCATGTGTAGGTTTAGGTGTATGGATGGAAAGATAGAGAAATTAATAACACAGGGATTTGTGGCATGCCATTCAGCTTCCATCAGCTTGAGCATTAGGCCTCCTATGGTAGGGATTATGATTATTCAAATAATTTCTTCTACTATGAATTATTCATGAAAATCACTTATCTAACTTATCAACATAATCTATTTTTTATTGCAAGAGTGTTGGCAAAATAACTTATTTGATATGTATTATAAGTGGTGGGAAGGAAAAAGTGGTAAAAAATTACTATTTGTAGCTTATAGGCGCTAGTACAAAATGTAAAAGTGATTATAGATGATTATGAACATAATCACTTATGGGTTCTAAGTGTTTGGTGAAGATTATAATATAAGCTATGATAATCATTAGCAAAAATGACCTCATAATCTACCAAACAAAGGCTTAGTCTCTTCGAATCAAATGTGTGCTACTTTGTTTGAGATGCTTAAAATAAAATGGGCGGAATCTGTCAATTTTCGAGGGCCCTCAAGTGGACCAAAAGCCCTAGGCCACCGCCCCTATCACCCCGGGGCAATGTGGGGATGCGAGGAAGGTGAAAGCTAGGTTATCAACGAGCGAGAGGGCCTGGCCCATTAAGGCTAAAAGCTCAACACCAATTCACGTTTAGTTTAAGCAAGCCTAGTTTAAACTTCTACTTTAAAGTTGAGTTTGAACTAGACTCAATTCGAACTCGAGCTTGATCAAGATCCGTTGGATTTACACTTATAATAGAAAACACATATTATTACTAAAAAAATAAGAGTTCACTTATAAGACATAATATTTGTTCTCAACCTCTAATGAAAACATTAAAATTAAATTTCATATATACAAAAGAGAGGTAATATGATTATCTCAAGTAGTAAGAAGCAAACTACAAATAGTTAAAAAGGGAAAGGTGCAGACAATTTAATTGATTAAGGAAAAATAGTTTGGTGTAAAAAAATTCATCTAATCGCAAAATCAGATCTGAACAACTTTGTGCGAAATCTACCCTCTTTGCTCTGATGGTATGATACATTATTATGGTCAATTGAATTGATCCCTAACAAAAATAGGTTGAACAAGCTGGGTTGGAAGATGGTCGCCTCCATTGGCTGAAACAATATTTTTTAGAAAATTGGGCGAATCAGTGGTGTCGTGTGTAGGTTTAGGTGTATGGATGGAAAGATAGAGAGAAATTAACACGGGGATTTGTGGCATGCCACCCAGCTTCCATCAGCTTGAGCATTAGTCTCTTCCAATCAAATTTGTGCTACTTTGTTTGAGACGAGTAAAATAAATAAAATAGCCTGAATCTGTCAATTTTCTAGGGCCCTTAAGTTGACCAAGCCGTAGGCCACCGCCCCTACCACCCCGGAGCCATGTGGGGATGCGAGGAAGGTGAAAGCTAGGCTATCAACGAGCAAGGGGGCCTGGCCCATTAAGGCTGAAGCTCAACACCAATTCACGTTCAGTTTAAGAAAGTCTAGTTTAAACTTCAAACTTTAAAGTTGAGTTTGAACTCAAACTCAATTCGAACTCGAACTCAATGCAAACTCGAGCTTGATCAAGATCGGTTGGATTTGCACTTATAATAGAAAACACGTATTATTACTAAAAATAACATAAAAGGTTGGAGTTCATTCAAATGGCTTCTCCATGTTCTCTAATCATAGACAAGTTTTCAATTTTTTTTAGTATCAAGATAAATAAATGGAGAAAAGATTTCTGGCTGTCCGTTGAAACTTGTTTGACCTATAAATAGACTTTTTTCAGTGTCTATTTTTCTTGACTTCCACGCATATTTAGCAACCTAATTGTTGGCTTGTTTCTCCACCCGTTACCATCCCGCCTTTTTCTCGCAGCCAATGAATCCTCTCAAACCGTCCTAGAAAACCGAAGCAGGGGGCTCATATAATTCGTTCTCTCGTTCCCTCTCCAAGCACGGCCTACCCGTGCTCCCACCAACACCGGCCATCCGTCGACGCCGGCCTCAAGCTCGCCGTGAGAGTCCGAGCTCGGCGGCCGGAGGCGACGAGCGAGCGAGCGACGAACTCTGATTGTTCTATCTCGCCAGCATAATTAATAACTAAACCATGGGTAAGCGTAAGGCGCCACGGTACCCTGAGGACGAGGACAGCGGCGGCGGCTGCTGCGCGTGCCTGTGCTGGTGCTGCTGCTTCCTGTTCCTCATCGTGGCGGCGCTCGCCGGCACGGCGGCCTACTTCTTCTTTATCTACAAGCCGAAGGCGCCGTCCTACTCGGTGAACAACATGTCCATCTCGCAGTTCGACTTCAACTCCGCCGACCTGACGCTCTACACCAAGCTCACCGCCTCCGTGCGCGCCGAGAACCCCAACGACATGATCGGCATCAGCTACGGCGAGGGCTCGCACACCGTGGTCGCGTACCGCGGCACGCCGCTGTGCTCGGGCAAGCTCCCGGCCTTCTACCAGGGGTACAAGAACGTCACCGTCATGGACATCGCCATGGAGGGCCGCCACGGGTTCGGGTCCGGGCTGCAGCAGGCGCTCGAGGAGAGCGAGAAGGAGGGGAACGTGCCAGTCGATGTCTTCGTCAGCGTGCCGGTGGCGCTGCGGCTCGGCTCAGTCGACCTCCGGCAGGTCAAGGTCAACGTGCATTGCGCGCTCGTCGTCGACAGCCTCTCGCCCAAGAAGAAGCCCACCATCAAGTCTGCCACGTACAGGGCCAACGTAGAGTTTTGATGCATACGCTATACTTAAAATTAATTACTCGCGGTGATCAGTTAACCAAGGGCTGCCGGTGATACATATATATGCCTCTATGTTAACTGATTTCTTGAGATGATCATTTCGATGGAATGGGGGAGGGTTGAGACTAAAACAAAATGTATCTGCTGTATTACTGTAACATTGTCGGCAAAAGGATTGTTCCAAAACAATATTATTTGTTGGTTGATATTTATTTTCCTTCCAAACATTATTCATTCCATTATAAATTATTGTCATCATTGAGTTTACATTATTTTTTTATCATTTGTCTATTAAAAAAATAGTTTAAATATGTAAATTATAAGTCATGATTCAAATAACTTTAATGATAAAATCAAATTATAACATAATCTAGTCACCCGTCCCATATTACAAGTCGCCCTAGAGTTTTCAACTTTTTTTTTCATTTGTACTTGTCATCTCCACTGTCTGATAGCACTTTCACTGTTCTCAATATATACATGTCTATCTTTATATATCTCTTCTTTTTCAGTATATCCCATCATTTTTACCCCTCTTAGGCCTCTTTTGGAACGCAGGATTTTCATAGTAATCTCACAAGAATTAATAAATTTTACATAAAAATGCAAAAAATAGAAAAATTTTCTTTGTTCCAAAGAAGGTCTTAATTGTGGTTTCTAGACCCAAAATGACCAGTGATATTTATTATGCTCTCTGTCCCACATTATGAGACATTTTGGCTATGGACATAGGAATTAAGGAGAGTGAAAAATATGAAATGCACTAAAAATAAGGAGAGAGATAAAGATGAATAAAAATATAGAATTGTGTATTAGAAAGGGAGAACAATTTATAATTTCGGAAAAGTGAAGTAGGCTAAAACACCTTATAAATTAGAATGGAGAGAGTATAATTTTGTAAATACTCTCTCCGTTCTTAAATTGATGTCGCCATTGACTTTTACAATCAACTTTGACCATTCGTCTTATTTAAAAATTTTGCTCGAATGTGAAAAATTTTAAGTTGTGATTCAAATAACTCTAATGATAAATCAAATTATATCAAAATTTATGAAATTTATCAAAAAAAATTGAATAAAACGAATGGTCAAAGTTGAATTTAAAAATCAACAGCGACATCAATTAAAAAACGAAGGGAGTATATAAGAAGAATAGTAAAGATGATTTTAGAAACTAACCGTAACTAATTTAAGAAAGGAGAAAGTATTTTTTTAACCCATTACAGACGTGCTTTTTTCTGATGAGTGCTGTTAGCTCAGGGACGTCCGATCCAGATGCTAAGCCGTAAAAAATTGTGATAGAGAATGTGGCAATCTTGAACTACTAACGCGGATGACGTGAGTCTAAAGGCACTCTATTCTAAAACCCAGTGCAAAATAAGAAATCTTGAGCTAAAAACTAAGTATATAGTGCGAGACATGCTTAAACCTGATGCCAAGTTACAATATGATATCAAAACATGTTGTTCTATACAGTTCACTCTATTCATTATTTTAGGAGGAAAAGGAACGCATGGGCCTTATAAGACCATCCACAGTGTGCTATTTTCAATCGGTGCTTGGATGACATGGCGAGAGCAAGCATCAGGTGCCACCGCTGTGAATACTGGTGCCTGGATGGAAAAACCAAGCGTCGATGAACAAACAAGCACCAGGTGCTAACAATTAAAATATTAATTTATTTCACAAGTTGCTGTTGACCGTCGGCCATCTTTTTAGTCTAAGCATCGATGCCTCCATTGTAGAGAAGAGAATTCGAGCACCAGGAGCCTCATGTGAATGATGTGACATTTGAGTCACCTCTTCGTTGTGCATGGTCTAAGTCGGCTTGTATGACATGGCTCGAAACTTTTGTTAAAGGTGGACATGTGGGGTTAAAGTTAATGATGACATAGGACCAAATTTTAGAACTTAAAAGTTTAAGACAAGGTGACCCCTTATCGCCAATCTTGTTTAATATTGTTGCTGATATGCTTGTGATATTAATAGATAGAGCAAAAATTGATGGGCAAATAAGAGGAGTCATACCACATCTAGTAGATGGTGGAGTATCCATCTTACAATATGCGGATCACACCATCATTTTTATGGATCATGATATTGTTAAAGCCACAAATATGAAACTTTTATTATATGTGTTTGAACAATTATCAGGTTTTAAAATTAATTTTCATAAAAGTGAGATTTTTGCTTTGGTCAAGCTACAGAATATGAACAACATTATGCCCATCTATTTGGTTGTCAATCTGGATCTTACCCTTTTAGATACTTAGGAATTCCTATGCATTATCGAAAGCTAAGTAATGGTGATTGGAAAGTTA
>BCLG01001220.1:4055-14715 GCA_001602295.1 Zoysia matrella
GCGTCCGCAAGCTCCGCGGTGGAGGAGGACGACTCCCTGAGGGCAGCGGCGTCGGATGCCGCGAGCGAGAGCAGCGGTGGGGCGGCGCGGAGGAGCGAGGCGGCGGCACGGTCGAGGTCGGCGCGGCGGGCGAGGAGCCCGTCGAGGCGTGCGTCGAGGGCGCGCTGGTAGGCGATACATTCGTGTAGGAGGCGGGTGGCGGCGCCGGCGTCGGTGAGGGTGCGGAGCACGGCGAGGCAGGCCGGGTCGCCGAAGTCGAGGTTCGGAGTGGCGTCCGCCGAAGAGGGATCCAGGGTTAGTACGGCGTCCGGGCGGCGCGGGGATCGTGGGGTGGAGGGCACCGCCATGGCCGCAGCGGCGCTTCGGGACGGCGAGATCTCGGTGGGAGGCGCGCGGGATCTGGACGGGCTGGGGCGCGACCGCGCGTGGGAGGTGGAGAGGGTTTTTTTTTTTTTAGACACAGGAACCGGTGGACTTTTGGTTGGGTCTCCCTGCGGCCCTACACAGTAAGGTGGCGTTTGGGCACTGAGAAGAGTGTGAGATTGGGATTAAAAAAAATGAATGAATGGTTAAAATTTAATAAAATGAGAAAATAAATTGTTTATTTATTTTTTATTTTCGAACCCTCTTCTTAATTTCAAGTTGTCAAACGGTGTCTCAGTGAAGCAGCGCTATGTTCTGGCCATGCTTGAGCAAAAAATGAGTGAAGAGCCGCTCGGTTTTGTATTTGCAAATTGCAGTCATTTCTAATTTTCTACAGATTGATCAAACTTAAATTTAGCTTAACCTTGATCAACTTCCGCGACAAATTTATTGTGGGATGGAAAGAATGAGCTTGAGATTTGAACCCGCATTTTACATAAACTACAAAGTTCAGGTCTTCTTTGAAATGGAGAATTTTTATTTCATGTTTCTTACCTTTTTCTTGTGAAATAAATTGATTTTTATGAAATTTCTATATAATTTTTGTAAAAATTCTACGTTTCAAAGAAGCCCTCAAAAGCGATAAAGTGGCATGGGAAATGACAACAATGGTAACCAAAATGTTTTTTTTTAAAGCTAACATGTACCCAGGGGTGATAAAATAACTTGGCAAGTGGATCTTTTCACAAACTAATCGATCTTTATTAAAACAATCTTAATTCGATTTGACTCTTTTATCTTTTGTTCATTTTTTTTAACCCGTTTCAGACATCATTGTATAACAGAGGTGGGATATGTGTGGGATTTCTTGCTCTATGCGATTTAAGTGATGAAATGGTACTCCTAATTGATGGGCCTTTCATTTATACTCTCAGGTACGTATCTCAAAGAAGTGAACTACAGTGAGGCCAAGTTCAGGACTGACTTGATGAGAACAAGGAACCCCAGGCTACACCGTGAGCTATCATATTGCTGCGTTTGTGGGTTTGCCCTATGCTGACTTCTGGGTGCGACATAGGAGTACTCAAATCTACCGAAGTAGTAGTAGTTTTTCTTTTCATGAAGGCATAAAACTGATGGGTTGCCACAAAGTTTGAAGATGTTTCTTTCATGTGGCTCATGGCTCGCTTTCCTCTTGTAGTTTAACCAGGCTAATTTGTTGGCAGGAGACCTCTTTCATCAATATTGACCTCCGCTTTTATTTTGAAGCAATATGCAGAAGTTTGTTCAAGTAGATGCTGGCTATGTTTAGCTTGTACAGGAAGCAAGTATAGAACTTTGTTACGGACTTGTTTTCTCCTAAGTGAAATATTTCTTAAACTAGTCTCGATATCCGTGCTAATGTTACGGTCTAAAAAAATATTATCTTAATAAAATAATATATTAATATTAAATTTGAAATTTCTTATTCTTCACCATTAATATTAATATTAAACCAAAATGAATTTATTTTATTTTCCAACAACTTTTTTTATCTCATATATTTGTTTGGTATTGTTATATTTTCTTAACTAGCAATGGTCTTTGCGGGTCTAAAATCTAGAGATCTGAAAAAGCACGTTTATTAGATTTGTAAGAGGTGTCAGTGGAGATATATCATCTGTTAAAATTTGTAAAAAGATATAACTCTAGATGGATTTTTCTCGTGTGCACGTAGTTTAATCTATTTTTATTAAATGTTTTATCGTACGTATGTAGAAAAAAAGAATTGTGCTTTTTTAAGAATAGAGATAGAGAAAAAGAAAACGTGAGCATGTATCGTTCATCACGGTAAATATTCACCAAAAAAAAACACGTGCTTGGTGCTTCATTTGGTCAGATAATGGCAAAATCGCTTGGCATACAGGAAAACTAAATAGGTTTGAGGGTAGCCAAGTGTCACTATTTTATACCCTCTACAGTACATCTCACATAATACATGCATATATGTTTATCGATCAATAGAAAATCATTCAACCATAAATACTGGAGTATTCATCAGCCATGACTTGACTTGACGCGTACTGCTTCAATCTCCAGAGGTGGCGTTTGGCATCTGTAAAATATGTGGTGGGATTAGGATTGTAAAATAAATAGAAGATTGAGATTTAATGAGATGGTAGAATAAAAGGTCCAAATCTTCTTATTTATTTCTCAAACTTTATCCCATCTTTTATTTCCTGGAAGCCAAACACCACCAGAGTATAATACTTCCGTCATGACCGCATCTCCGACTAATTCTTACAGACATCAGGAGGGCATACAGATTTCGCAGAACCGTAGACCAATATGAGCATGACAATGCAGACCCCGACCGCGACAAAACCCTGCAACAGAGTAGGAGTAGATCGTTTGTTATTACTCCAGATCTTTGTTCAGTCTTTAGGTTGTTCAGTCTTTAAGTGGTGTTGTGTACTTTCTCCATTTCGATTCGATAGAAGTTATTTTTAGTTTTTATTGATTACAATTTTGTTTAGTGATTTGTATAAATCTGATTAAATATAAAAATATAATATTTATATTTTTAAATTTATTAAAACAAATATTTCATAATGTATATAATTTATATTATTAAAATTAATTAAATTTATCAAAATTATTGATCAAAATCATATTTAATTAAATTTATAAATAAATTTTTATTAAAATAGAGGAAGTAGGAGTAGTACTACGTACCGGTAAGAAGCAGACGACCGGATCGCTCACGCACGCCTCTTCGGCAAGCTGGTCAGCGTCGTCGCGACGCCGAGACTCGTGCGTTCGATGCGGGGTGAGCAGCGGAACTGATGCCGACGGCGCCGAGCAGACCGTCCATCGCGGTCGAGTTGTTGCTGTATTGCCAGGAAGTCAGGGACCGAACAACCGAGCAGGCAGGCAATCAGGCATCGCATTGTACGTTTATATAGCGGCTAACGATTCGATCTGGCACTGGTGACACTCTACAGCTATATTGAGCCTAACACTTTACCATCGGCGTGGGTTGTTTGATCAACGTGCAATGAAACTTGAGATATGTTAACTGCAAAAATTTGAAACACGGAAGAGAGTTGAAAACTTGCGTATTTAAATATGATTCAAAAGTGTTCATTACACAATCGGATACAAAATATTATTACTAACTTCTTACTGATAGCTAAGAACATCGCTGCTGCACATGGGGAAGGTGATCGAACTGCTCCCGAAAAAATTTTGGTCTGTTGAAGTCAGCGACGACCTCCTGAGCCAACGGCTGCATGTCTGAGCGCTCTCATCTCCTCCTTCGACAATCCGGAAGCAAAACCCTCAATAATTCGATCGAAGTCCTCGTCCGAGTAGTGAGAGCGGGTCAGTGCCAGAGTCAGCGAGGCCCTGTCTTCGAGTGCCCTCATCACCTCGGCGATGATGATCCCCGACAACTGGTGCAGCATGTGCGCCACGAACCCCGTCGAGAGGGAGTCCATGTGCACGCCGGCGAAGACCTGCTGGAGCAGACGTCGGTCCGCAGACCTCAAGGGTCGGAGCTTACCGGCTAGCCTTGCAGCAAACACGGTGTTAAAAGACCGACCCCCACAGCGACTTAATGAATCAAAAAGGTAAAGACACTTACCGTCTCGCTCCTTTTTCACATATTCGACAAGGCCCTGGGCCTAGGCCAACCGCGCCCAGAGCCGATCAACCTCTGCCTCCGCGGCTAGGCGAGCCTTTTGGACCTTGGAGGCGGCCCGCTGCGTTTCTTGCAGCTCCTCAGTCAGCCGCTCGATCTCGGCCTCGGCGGCGACACGCTATGAGCTGATCAAATCTCACTGCTCGAAAGCTCTTTGGCATTCCACCATGGCCCTCTTGGTGGCGGACTCTGCGATCTGGCTGGCCCCGACCGGAGGTCCTTGAGGCGCTGCACCTCCGCATTGTGTCGGACAATCTGCCCTCAGAGCTCTGTGTGAAGAGCAAGCCTTCAGTCGGGAGCCGACCCCGAACATCAAAACGGTAAAACTTAAAAATTGTGAACTAACTTACTTGCGATTGTCTCCTGCGCGGAGGCAAGGTCGGAGAAAAGCCTTCGGTTCTCGGACCGCACCGACACAGCATCCATCCGTGCCCTGTTGGCCTCTTCAAGCGAGATGCAGCTCGACTCCCGGGTGACGTTGAGCTGGTGGTGCAGTCGGTTTGTAAAGTCCCTCGACGCCTCACAGCCGGCCCTGGTCTGCTCCAGCTTCGCTCGAAGGGCACTGACCTCGGCTTGCAGGGCGTAGCCTCGGGGCGGCTGACCCACTGCCGTGACGAGATTTGCCTGCAAACAACAACATTCAACATCACGCTAAATAGGTTCGACCAAAAACCTTAAATGTTCAAAACTTACCTGACATTCCATCAGGTACGGGTCATAGAAGAGGTCCTGGCACTCATCTGTGATTCCGAGCAACTGGTGGAGGCCGGAAGCCATCGCAAGGTTGAAGCGACGGACCCCGGCCATCCGGCCATCGTAGAAATTCCACGCCCCGGCCACGGCCTCAGGCGGAAGGTCGTCCCTCCTTCCGGACCTTTGCTTGGCGGAGGCCGAGGAATCAAGCGCCCCCGTAGCGGATGATGGCAACGTCGGCGCCATGACCAACTCGGTCTCTCCTCCCTCCTGCGCCTCTCCGGCGGTTCCGCTCGTATCGACCGGGACGGCGCTCGTCGATGGCTCGCCGACCTCCTCCGCATTAGTCCCCCGCAAACCCTCGGATGGGTCTGTCTAGGAAACCTCCTACCGCTTCCCGGCAGCCGTCTCACTCTGCTCTCGCACGTCCTCGAGAGCGGCGGGTGAGGCTGGACTGTTTGGCTCTTCATAAGCCAGGGCGGGGGTGATCCCCTCGAACCCTCGACGAAAGAGGTCGGGGACGACGTGGGCGCATCCTCGACCCCCACCATTTTGATCTCCCCTCCGGCATTGGGAGCCGGAGAGGAGTCTACTCTCTCCTCCTCGACGCTGCTTCCTCTTGAGGCTCAGGAGCCGCCTCCTCCGGATCTTCGTGGCCGCCTCCTCCTGGGCCTTGGCGACTTCCTTCTCCTGGGCCTTGACAGTCACCTCTTTCTGGCCTTTGGCCGCCATCTCCTCCTGAACTTTGGTGGTGATGGTCGGGGGAGGTGGCAGCAACAGTACTTCACCAACCCCATTGTTAGCAGATCTTGAGCTTCAGACGATTGGGGCTACGTCACCGCACGCGCCGCAGCGTCGGCTCCCCTGCTGACGTCCGCGGACATCGATGTCGCGACAGCCGCAGCCGGACGCATAGCAGCGACCGACGATCGGAGGCCTGTACACCCTTAAATAGGTCAGAAACAAATTAATAATAAAACTTGCGACTAAACTAAAGATGCAGGAACTTACGCCTTCGACTGGCGCATTAGGATACTCTGAGTCGGGGAGGCGCCGGTTGGCCTGCGTCCGGGGACTGGACCGCCGCAGTTTCTGCCACTTGGACTATGTCGGTCATCGCCGCGTTCTCGGAGTCGACCTCAACACTCTCCAAAACCTCGGCCCTCGTCCTCTTCAACGGAGGCGGGACCACATCCTAGGATGAGTCGAGCTCCAAACGTTGACCGGAGCCGCCGTCTGCGGTGTAGCGGTCTCGAAAGTCGAGGTCAGATCCCCCGACCCTGCGCTCATGGCAGACATGGCCCCGCCCGGTGGAGCCCCAGCCGGCCTTTGGTCGGGCGGGTTGCGTTGTCGGCGCGGAAGCTGCCATATTGACGACAGGGAATGACTTCAAACCCACGGCGCGTCGTCTCTTGACGACCTTCTTCTTCTTGGCTAGGGACACACCTACAGCGCTTGTCCCGACCACATCTCTCGATCTGGGCGTGGCCCTCCGATAAGACCTACAACGACGGCAACAACTAAGTCCTCGACTCCTATACATGACACGACTCGATCTACTCTACGAATTCAAATAACAAAGACAACGGGAGGCCAACTCACCAGGGTCGGATGATACTTGTCAAGGGGCTCCGGTCCCTTGGTCACCTCGTCGGTAACATCTCCCTCGCTCAGCTCGGTCCTGACCACCTCTCGGTGACATCATCCTTCCCCTCGTAGCTATTCATGGGGAAGGCTCGGAGGCAAAACAGCTAAACTCGACGCCGCACGAATGTGGCAATGACAGCGGCGCTGTTCAGTCCCTCATCCTGTAGCCGCTTGATCTTCTGCAGCAACAACCTCACCTCGTTCTTCTCCTCGGCCATCACCTTTGCCTTCCACATAGTCGGTCGCCTCGATCGACGCGTTGCAAAAGGCCGAAAGGCTGAGAGTGGCAGCCCTTCAGCAACTTCTTCAACGACATCTTGATATACTCCTTCGCCTCAGCGCTCCGAAGCATGATCGCGGTGCCGCCGACCTGCCTAGCCACGCCGAAGGGCTCCAGCAGCTGGCTTGTAAGAAGTATCACCACAGTCGAAGGCATGAAACAACCCCCAAATACGCTTCACAGAGCGTAACAAAGATGGCAATTTGGAGGATGCCGTTAGGGTTGAGGTGGTGGAGGCACACGCCGTAGTGGACCATCAACGTGTGGGAGGAGAGAGCGCCTAGGAGCACCAGCCTGCGCTCATGAAAGGCGACGAAGCTCACGATCTTCCCCTCTGGCGGCGTCGACACCTCCTGGTTCTCCACCGCCTCCCATTCGTCGGCCACCTTCGACGGCAACAGCCCGGTGCTGTGGTACAACTCGAGCACCGCCTCTGAAACGACGGAGGGCTTCCAGGCGGCTTCCATCACAGCGACGGCGACGACGAGGACGATGGAGGCTGGAACGATCGCGGTGGCCGTCGGAACGAGTACGACGACGATGAAGACAAAGGCGACGAGCTCTGGGCATGAAAGCAAGCTAGCGCAAGGAAGCTTGGAGGCGAAGGCAATGGAAGAGCCGGTGAATCAAAATCACCGCACCCCCCTTTTAAAGACTACCTGTGGGGTGAACGTTACTCATCTCCACTACCCACGACGTGATGGCACAGTAACTGCGCCATCATGAGTGAAGGTCGGATGAGGCCTCACCACCTCTGTCACGATGGAGGTGACGTGCACCTGTCTAACATGCCAATCAATGGCTGACATGCGCTAGTTGATGGGACGCGCGCGCTCGAATTGCCGCGCCCTCATCGTCGTCTGATCAGAACCATCATACAGTATGAATCGACCGGCGGTTACAATTCCCAGATGTGTTATCCGCTGTCCTTGTGGAGGCGGCAGAACCATACGATCATCGGAACTGTCGCCGACATTCATTCTTAACACCGTGAAATCGAGTCTCACGGACCCGGGGCGCTGATCATAGAAAATGACTGACCCGTCCGACCCGACCTAGGCGCGATGCTGATCATGAGAAATATCCGGTCCGATCGGCTTAATCTAGGCATCTGTCCCGACACTCAGTTGATAATGAAAATCAGCTTCGAACCGACTCTGAAGGTCGAGAAATATCAATTTGAAGACTTACCCTTCGATCGACCCTTTGTACCTCTCGAGGGCTCGGGGGCTACACCCTCACGCGCCCCCATAGAATTTTTACAAGATGAAAATTTAGCCCACGACCGACCCTTTAGATCGCTCGGAGGCTTGGGGCTACGTCCTACGAGCACGTTCGTGCGCACCTATAGGATCAACTAGCGGCGAAGGATGACAAAAACGAAGACGAAGATTTAGCCCGCAACCGACTATTCGGATCGCCTGTGGGCTACGCCATACGGGCGCACTCGCGCTCCCTCGTAGGATCAACCGTCGGCAAACGATGACGAAGACGAAGATTTAGCTTACGGCCGATTCTTCGCATCGCTTGGAGGCTCGAGGCTATGCCCTACGGGAGGAACAACCATCGGCGAACGATGACGACGACGAAGATTTAGCTCAGACCGACCCTTCGGATCTCTCGGGGGCTCAGAGACTACGCCCTACGGGCGCACTCGTGCGCCCTCGTAGGATCAACCATCGATGAATGATGACGAAGACGAAGATTTAGCCTCACGACTGACTCTTTGGATCGTTCGGGGGCTGCGCCCTACGGGCGCGCTCGCGCGCTCCCATAGGATAAAGCATCAAACTTTGACGAAGATCAACCCAGCGCCGCCTCAACAAAGATTACAGATGATGCAGGGATCGAGGTACTGTCGAGATAGTATGCTTCAGATACTTACGGACCCGACCTCTACGAAAAGGCCCATATACGAACTACGGCCCACAAAGAACCACGTCCCACCAAAGACATCCCGACCTCAGGGGTTGGAACCATACAAGCATCCCAGTCCGACCACCGAGAGGTCGGGACTACACAACAACAAGGTTCAGCCAACCAATGGTTAGAAGCTAACGCCTCGGTCCGACCCCCGAGGGTCGACCACCGCCTCAATGGCTAACCTCTGACAATTGCAGAGATTTCTGCCAACGTACAGCAGGAGGTAAAGCAACTTTGCCTGAAGGTAAAATGTTCTAAAAGTTGGTAAAGCAATCAGACGATCGTTAAAGCAAAATAGAAGAGTGTTCTTTGTCCTCCACGACTAGACAAAAGACGTACGAAGGACACTAGCCAACTGCACCAGTGTCAGCAAGCGCCAGACGACTAACTCATACGACGACCGAGGCTCCACCTAGCGGAGGGCCAGCAGGTTCTATAGCCGCCAATTTGGTGACCCTGGTTCGACCCCTATATAAGGGGTACCAGGGGTCCTCAGACGAAGTGAAGTGAAGCCAAGTTAGGTTCAAACCATTTCACTGCAACCACATCCACCCACGCGTGCTAGGGTTCTTGGATCGAAACAAAACCCTTCCGCATTATACTTGTGCTTTTGAGTTCATACAATTTGATCTCTCTCGCCCCTAAAAGTAGGGTATTACGCCTCATCGACGGATTGAACCAGGTTAACTTTTGAGTTTTTCTTAGACTAGGCCATTCAAATACAAAGAACGCACAAACTCTCCCTTCGATTACATAAATTTTACTGTGCCGGTGGTCAGAACACCAACAGTTTCTATTCCTCTTCGATGAGGCGACGACACTGACGAGGATCAGAAATAAGTCCTTCATAGAGTTCTTCCTCGCCCCGTTGCCGCCTTGCTCCAGTGCCGGCGGCGACTTGTGGAGGAGGTGCTCCCCGAGTGGAGCTCCTGTTTAGGAGTTGGCCTTCACCTTCCCGCCAGCTCAGAAGGGAGGTGAGTGCTTTGGCCTTTTATTTTGTGGATGCTGAGGTGGCTGTGGTGTGTGTGGTAGCTTGGAGAGGGAGCCGGACTCGAGTTTCCCATGGCGACTTCTGTCGTCGTTGGCGAGTTTGGATCCATGGTCGCTGGAGCTCGGGGTGCGGCCCCGGTCGATGGGCGTTCAGCTTTGGCTTCATCTCATTCACGGGGATGATTGTCTTCTTCGACTCAACCCAAAGCCTTGCGGCGATGGAGCTCCTTCGGCTCTTGGTTTGGCGGCGGCTGGCATGGTTGGCTCTCAACAGCATTAGGCGGCAACGGCTTCTGAAGTTTTCGGCGAGCGAAGGGTTCAGAGGTTTTGTTGTTTGTCCTGTGTTGTCTAGAGGTCTGCTGTCCTTAGTATCCTCCCTGATCATATCTGTATTTCTACAAAACTTTGTACTGGTTCCTTAACTATCAATACAGGTATGGTTGATAAAAAAAATGGGTATTAATATTTTGAAGCTACCAAAAAGGTAGAGATGTTTGAGTATTTTTAGAGATGGATTTTTAGACTATTTTAAAATCTCCTCTTATAGAGACCCAGAATCTCTACCTAATGAAAGTAATGGCATTTAAACAGTAAAAGCATCTCCACTGACACCCTTAAATCTCTCCCAACTTTTACGGGCCTTGAAAATTCCCTCATCTAGTCATCTATAACTAGAAACAAAGGGAATTGAGGCCATATAAATTGGTTCTGTTAGAGATGATTTTACTATTTAAACCCTATTAATTTAATTTAGAATAAGTTATGACACACTTTAATATGTTAGGGTCTAATTTTACGACCTAATTTTAGGAACCAATATTTTGAAGTGTGCTAGTTTATCATTTCACATGTACAATGTCAAACATTTCAAATGTGCTATGTTAACATTTTTTTTTCCTATGGGCTCTTTTGGACGGCAGGAATTTCACAGAGAAAACGTATGAATTAGGAAAAAAAATCTCCATTCAAAGAGGCTTAAAAAAATGTCAAACATGTTCTTTTAATATGTTAAAGTATGTTTACAAATATGTTAAATCTATTATTTAAAAATATTTATGCCACTCAAATTGGCGTGGATTGTT
>BCLG01001220.1:47112-73526 GCA_001602295.1 Zoysia matrella
TACTTAGAAAAGTTTTCTCTATTTTTCAATCCTTTGTTTTTCATATGCATTCGAATCCTATTTCTACATTTTTTTTATTCTTGTGTTTTAGATTCGCATTTCAAAGGAGCCCTTAACTACTATGTTCAGAGCTATAACAACTTATAAAAGTAAATAGAAGGTAGCGTAAATATGTTGTTTTGAACATTTTAAGCTCATATTCTCTCTATTTGCTAATATTTGCTCTATTTGATTTTGAAATATTAACGCTATTGATTTTTGATATTATTATTATTATTATTATTATTTACTCTATTCATTAAAAAAATCTTGTTAGGTAATATTATTATTAGAAGTTATTGAAGGAAAATAATTACTTTATTTCCGGTAGTTTTATAAAACTTGCTAAATTTAACTGGAAGTCCTATTATAAGGATATGCTGGAGATGAAGTCACTTTCCCATTGTAAAGCAGTGAGTGAAAACCTACCGGAAAATAAATTGTTTTTTAATTTATTCTAAAAAACTGTTAAACTAATAAACTACAAAATAAAATTACTATATGATGCAACTTCTATTTATTTCCATAAGTAAATTTAAAATAAATTATACTCCTACCAAATAAGCTATGTCATGTTATGAAACCGGTCACGATAAACACACTATACTTATATAGGTGACAATAATTGTTATGGAGCCGGCTATGATAAACACAGCTATATTTATACAGATAACAATAATTTTAGAACAAGTCGAATCACTGTCAACTATACTCGTATCAAATAGGGTTAAGTGATACGGGCGACCAAGATAAACATAGCTATACTTATACGGATGACAATAATTTTAGTACAAATTGAATCACTACATGCAAAAAAAAATTATTCAAATTATTATAGTTGTCTCTCCATGTCAAATTATAAGTCAGTTCAAAATTTTCAAAGTATAACTCTTCTTACTTTCAAAAATAAATATTTCTCTTTTCAATATATCTTACTTTATCTCGTTTTTAAAACATTTTATCTTTTCATTTTCATTTTAGTCGCGACGGATGGTCACCGGGGCACGCCGTCTGGTTGCAGAAAACGAAAAAATTCCCCGTCGTTTCGTCACCCAAACGGCTCTCGCCGAGATTTCAATAAAAAAAAAAAAGGCTCTCGCCGACGCCGACTCCAGTCTCCACTCCCCTGCGAAGGTCACCGTCGCCGGCTCGTCTCCCTCTGTTGGAGGAGGCAACCCAGATTCTAGGTTTTCCGCTCGCCGATGCCCAACGCCCGAGAGCTGAGGGCCGCCCGGCGCGCCGCGGTCCGAACCTTGAAGGAGCTCTCGCCCTCCCTGGTGACCCCACCCCCCGCCGGTCTGCCGGCGCTCCTCCGCCGCTGCTTCCGGCTCCTGCCTTACCTGGACGCTGGGGACCAATGCCAGGCCGCTCGGTGCCGCTGCCACCTGCTCGACGCCCTGCGCGACGTCCTCTCCAACGATCCCTCCCCGTCGCTCCTGCCCGCCATCGAGGTAATCCCGACCCTACCATATTCGATTGACTCGATTCCCTAAGGAGAGGTTCAGGAACTAGGTTTGGTTAATGAAATTTCGCCCCTTTGAGATTTGGTTCGGGTAACTGCAGTGTCCTCCGATCTTGCAGGTGTTCGCTGGAAATCTTGTTTCTAATGGCCGGCTGAGGAGTTTCTTCGTCAAGGTAGACTGGGCTGCGCCGGATGAATCGCGGGTCTTCACAGTGGCCCCACTGATCCGCGGTGAGTTCCACACCGTTCTGGAGCTCGTGTGCGGCCATTTCATTTCAGCCTTGCAAGATGAGCGCGGATTCCGGGAGTTTCTAAGTGCACTCTCGTGGTCAGGGAACGAGTTACAAGGGGCTCCGGAAATTTGCTTCCAGGAGGCCCTTTCGTTGATCAACATAACCCACTCGTTCTCATTGCCAAGTGTTGTGCGAGCACATCTTTTACTGCTCGCATCGATGTGCGTCAATGGTCCGGATTTGCGCTCGCATTTGCCGGCATTTGAGAGTCTCATGGTCCTTTATTTAGGTTACTTGCCTACATTAGGCATTTTCAACAGAAATGGTGGTGTGAAATACCCACGGAGTTCTTTAGCTGGGAAAAGGCCTTTGACTTGCTATATCAAAGAAGTCACTCATCAGAAATTGGAAAATCAGGTCAATGAGCTGCTTTCATTTTTCCATGCACATATTGGTGACGATCTCCCCATCTCTGACAGTGACATCTGTGATATTTCTGATCGCCTTATTGAAGAAAAGCAGCATATAATTCATACAAAATTCAGGAAAGAAGCAACTACTGCACTGAGGAATATATTGTCAAAAGTCCTGCACTGTGCAAAGCTAAATGTTGTCCATGACTGTGATGCTGAAATAACAGAAGAGATTTTTTGCCTTGCTGCAGTACTGAAGCTAATGGGTTCCTTGCTTCTGCAAATTCTGCACCATTTCAGGCAAACGAGGGCTGCCGGTGACAAGGAGAACGCAAACCATGTAGCAGTTCACAGAAACTACAGTATCTTATGTGATACTATCCGGTTGCTTAGCCACTATGAAGTAAATGAACTACATAGATGTGACTTCATCAGTACTATTGGCCAGCCTGTTGACAGGGAAAGGGCATCGATACAAATGTTGGCTCATTTTGCTAGCCTGTCAGTGTTTTGTGTAAGGAAAAGGCTTGGCTTTCTTTGGAGGGTTTGTATTATCATGATGATGATGGCGATGAATCTTATGATACTTGAAGAAGAAAGCATGGATATGCTTGAGCTCTTTAATGCTTCAAAGGAATATGCTGATATCCCTGCTACTGATACGGGCAACCTACAGGTAACACTTGTACGGACTCACATAATGATTAACATTGACTTGCTTTTCCCCCACACTGTTTAGTTTTGTGGTTTTGTTTGACTTGAATACCATATATGCAGCTTCCGGTTTATGTTCAAAGAAGTTCGTCTAAAGCGATAGCATTACAGTAAGTGTGGAAATCAGCCAAGAACACTATCTTTGTACTTTCATATTCTTTAGTTTGCATTATAGTTTATCGTACCCGCACACCTTTTATGGGCTTAAAGTTAATTCTTTCACATTTCTTTGAAGATCTTTTTTTGGTGTACAAAAATGAGCCAACAACCTTTTTTTTTGTACAAAAATGGTATAGATACGCTTGAACTTTGTTAAAGTGATGAAAATTTGGCATTGTAGATTAAAAGTACTAATAAGGTAGATAAATTTGGATTGTAAAGCTAATGACCTCCCCATCTGTTACTAAATTGGTGTACCCGTATAGATGTGTGCCATATTGCCATTAAACTTTGTGTTAACAATGTACGCTAAGTCAGGGTTTTAGGGTGCTAATTGTGAAGAAGTTTGCATTTATCCAATGCAACAATAATTGTAAATTTTGAATAAACCCACGATAGACACATTTCAGAACGTAGGTAATAGTAAAATCTACGCTGTGTTACCAAGTAACTTAATTTTATTATGAAGGGAGCATAATCTTTGGCCTTGATATCATGTCCTGAGGATTTCCTTTTCCATTTTTACCCTCCCTTTTTCCAGATACATTTGGCTTATATTAAAGTGTTATATGATTTAAAATTGGCCATCATCCTTATATCTACAAGAGTCATGACTCATGTCCTGGACTTGTGTTCTAAGGAACACTACTCTCCTCCTCGTCCCTTCCACTATTCTTTGAGCATGCCAGGGTAGCATCTGTGGAAAGGACAAAATTACAAGTAAAATATCTTTTTCGGCATGTTTACAGATTTTGTGCTACTGTACTTGTGTACCATGATATAGTTAACATAGCACTTCTATCTAAATTTATAAAGATGTCAATTCCTATAGATCAACAAATTGTTGATGTCTTACTGTTTTATTTTCTCATCTTTTGGTGTCTCGTTAACATGTAATAATGTTATTTGGCTGTTTGTGTGTGTCATTTTATCTTTCTTATTACCAAAAAAACAATGATCAATTGAAATACATGTTGCAGATTGAGGTCGCTTCAGAACCGCAGTATTGAAAAAACTAATGGTCGAGCCTTTCTCCAGTGTCATCCAGAATATAAACCGAGTTGGAATGACCTTGAGGAGTTTTTTGAATGTGAAGAGGGCAAGGATTATTCAAATTTTTTGAATCAGCTTAAAAAGTTAAAGGCTTTTAAGATCAAGAAATATGTGCAAGAAAAAGGAAGAAAGAGGATACTCTAGGGCTATATGATGAAGCTGATTTTTAGCTGTCTACATGTTAGCTTATGTTAGTTTGTCTATGATGACCCTTATCATGTAAATATACCAGTAATATTTGGCCTGACGTGGCAGTTTTTGCTTGTGTAATATAACTACCTTTTATGTGGAGGACGTCAATTAAATGGCTAATGTAGAGTTGCTAATCAGAATATATTTTTTGCTCTAGTATTTGTGCCTCGATTGATTTGGCTTACAGTGGTTCTGCGTACACCTGGACCAAAAGAAGACATGCTTAGAATTCATGTCGGTCATAACTTGGAGAGTCTGGATTTTTTTTTTCTGTGTTTTTTTTTTTTATGTAATTATGTGTTTGGAGTTGGAGACCTTGTGTCAGAATATTTGTCGTAGTAGTCGAGGGAAGACGTGCATGGTCAGCACCTTCCGCTGGACGTCAGAGCAGGGGAGGGACGAGATGTTGCCCGCGGCGAGCGCGGTGATGGTCGCGCTGGCGGTTGATCTCCTCGTTGAGCTTCGTCCGCGACAGGAGGTCGCTGAAGCTGGATACGTCGGAGAACTCGCCGAGTTAACCTGGTGACAGGGAGAAGGCCGGCGACAGGGAGGAGGGAGGCGGCGGCAGATGTATGCGAGGTTATGGCTGGATTTCGCGGAGGACGGTGAATGTGAAAGCGGGTCAAGTGGTATAGATGTCCGTGGGGAGTGTACTGAGTAGCTGCTAAACTCGAGCGTGCATGGTCGAGTGACAAGCTTCAAGGCTGCTCGACGGTTGGATGCTTGGGCATATCACCATTCCGCTTCGAAAAGATACGAGTTGGATGATTGGGCAAATCGCCAATCCTTCGCGAACAGATACGATGAATGAACCTGCTTTCTATTCTCCGTTGCTCCCTGCAAGACCAACCAGATTACGGGTTACCGGCGCATTTTCAAACCCTGTAATTAATTAAGCAACACGCCGCCAGACAAATTTGATCCACGTAATGTAGTGGCAATCCCCCTCAGAACAAGTAATGTTGTTTCCAAATGGGAAGTGATCAGCTACCCAGACGGAAAGCCCTGCGGCCGCCACTCGTCCCATGCTTTACACAACAGTAACTCGGCCTGGGCATGCAATCGGATTTCCTCGCCGTGACCTTCAAACCGAAGCACCGAGAAAAGCCGGCTCCCCGCCTTTGACATCAGATCACCACGCCACGCACGAAGAACGAAAACATGTCCGAAACCCAAGCGTTTGACCTGCAAGAGGCAGCCTTAGATCACACATAACTGGCTCTATATAACTTTACCTCATGGTCCCTTGGGAGTTAACACATCAACGACACTACAGCTCGAGATAACCTCTCAACTTTCTTTTGTCCCTTGATTTCCTTGTCCTAATCAGCACTTTCTCAGTTTCAACGAGTCCATTATCCCAATGGACCAGGAGAAGCCAGTGGCCAAAGACGCCGCCGTCTCCCGGTCTGCTCGCCTGCAAGGCACCGGCAGTGACGAGCTGGGGCAGTCGTGCAGGTTGTACCTCCCGGCCACCGGGAAGGTTCCCTTCGTGTGGGAGGACGAGCCAGGGAAGCCCAAGACCTCATCTGCGAGGCATGACGCGGTCCCGCCGCTGAGCCCGTCACCGGCGATGCAGAGCGCACGGCTCACGGGAGGAAAGCGGCGGAAGGCCACGGGGCCGTGCAAGCACAGCTCGACTCGTGGTTTTGAAGGGTGCATTCCGTTGAGGTTCCACTTTGGCAGGACCATGAAGAGGTGGATGTGAAAACTCAAGGTTCATAGATATGTGATGAATTAGTAAGATATGTGTAAATGTTATTTAGAGATACGCTGAAACAGTGGAAGCTTACGATGGATGTAAATCAGTACTAATGAACTTTTAACTCTTCTACCTATATGCATGAATGTATCAGCTGCAAGTCAACAGATGCAGTTCACCTTGCCTTGATGGCTTGATTTGCACCCTTGATTTTGTATTTTTATGGGTGTAAGCAAAGGTATACCAGAAATACTGGGTACGGCAATGACATCTTCTAAATTTCTAGAACGCAGTTGTCACATGGCAGCAAGTACAGTAGCAAGCACAATCTACACCAATCAAACCTCTTGTACAAAGTATTATCCTTAAGAACTACCAATAGGATGGGCCAAAAGATTGGAATAAGGAGAAAAGGGACTAATGATCGATGTAGTGTGTGCTACAACATAATGATTGATGAATGGAACTAATGCAGATGACTATACTTACAGCTAATCAGATGGAGCTAGAGTGCAGCAAGATCTTCAAAATCAACAATCAGTACCAACATATTCATTGCAGAGCATACAGTAAAAGGAAAATCTGTTTCACTTGGCAATCCATGTGGGGGAGTACCTGAAAATTTTACTAAGAAGCAGACACAATGTAAGTATTGGAAATTAAGAAGCTAAGGGACTGCACAAACATCACTTGGGGCTCACCAAATTATATGCAGAGCCAGAAACATTGTGTAAAGTTGCAAATCCAATTTCAAATGAAGCACCATATTCTTGTTCCCTGGAATGTCGACAAAACCATGATGACAAAAGGAGAGCAACGGTGTCCAGAGCCTCATAGGCTACAAAGTTTTGCAAATTAAAAAGCAATTAAAGTTTACATGCTCAGCAGCAGCTCATGTCCTAATGTGTCCAGTAACAAAGTCTACTGCAACCCAACATCAGAGTTGACACCATCTTCTACATTGATCATGATCCTGAAAAATGGAAAGGGAAAACAATCAATTAGATTAGCTTTCTTGAATATAAGAAATAATTAACAAATTAAATAATGAAACAAGCTAGCCAATTAACTTCAGACAAAGATTATACGCATTGTTGTCACAATTGAAGTATAAAACTGTTAAGGTAATAGAGCACATGAAACATATATATGACAAAAATAAAAGGTACATAAAAATATTAAGAAAAGAGGAGCGTTTTAGAATAATGCATAACAGACGAGTTCAAAAACTTCAAAGGATTGGGCAACTTGAAATGTGATTTACTCATAATCCCAAAATCCCAGTGTCAGGGCCATATAATGATTTTCAAGCAGTTTGAATCCACATAAGGTGGCTAGTGATGAATGAATTTTCACCATTCAGGTTGAGAGCTCAAAAAGAAAAGGAATATTGGTACTGATATAATTAAAAAAATTGCTAGGCAAAGCCACAATATTATTTCAAGATATATCATCCCATGAATATAAATTTGACAGAGTTGGTTCCTGGATTGTCTCTAGGTCCAACCTCTACATGAGTATACTCCTATTTATGTTTTATATAGAATTAGTCAGTCAATGCCAATTCGAGGAGAACATCATATAAGGGGCATTGCTGGCACGCGCAATATGCAGGGGCTGGAGATTTCAGCAACTGCTGGATAGCTTGATAGCAATGGACTATCTGTTTTGGTCTAGATTTTAATTGATTTTTGTATCAGTTTACATCTCTTTCGTATTATAATCCCTCATAACCCTGTCCAGAATGAGGAGGTTAGGCATGTAAGGGACCAACACTCTTCTCCTTAATATGAGAGTTCTTTTAGATAAACCAACTGCTATTGGCTTACCTCCTAGGAGGTAAGACAACAAATCAATCTCAGCCGTTAATGTTTTTGCAAGAAAATTAAAAAATATTTGTTGCATGCATCGGTTTCCAAAACAAATAAATTACTTTCCAAATTTAATGCTATAGTAATTAATAATTATGGGATAGTTTTTACTTCCTAGGAGGTAAAAGACCAATTTAATTCTCAAGATCCACGCAAATGGACGGCCTAGAATCATTTGGGTCTATATTAAAATCTGCCTAATATAAGAGATAACAGCTCTCTTGCGTTTCTTAAAAAAAAAAATAAAACTTCCACACAGTCAGCTAATTACCATGGTTCACAATTTCCCATCTCTTCACTTGCTCCTATCTGTGACGCTAAGCTTCAAAATATGCCCATGAGTCCATTCTCAACAAATTTTAATCCTAATTTACCTTATCAGATGGGTTCACCAGATCATGAACAGCAATGTGCCATCAGCATGATACGTTACACTACTCATGCAGGATTGTATGCCTAAAATTCACATTGAGTGTTCTCATTCAGCTAACTATCATGGTTTATCATGATTTGTGGTTATATGGGTCATAGTCCTGCTCATAGTTTATACTAAAAGATAACCTAACAAAAGAAGCATGATGCATAAAACAAACACTTCCTTGATTAGAAAACCATGAAACAATTCAGCACCAATTCCACAATCATTAGAACCACATCCATGTTTTTCAGTAGGATCTAACATTGAGTTGTAATAGCTGAACAATTGATGAAATTGTCAAGTAATTTTAATAAGCAAGAAAAGGGCCAAGAAATGCGGACCTTTCCCCTCCTCAGCGGTTGCGCTCTGGTGGCAGAGGCCGGTTAAACCCACCACGGCGGTTCATGTACTGGCGCGGCTGCCGCTTAGTGACGACACGCACGCCGCTGACATCAGCGTCGGGCACGTGCTTCCCCTTGGTGGAGTCGAACCCGACGGGGATCCCCATCATCTTCATCATCTCAAGCTCTTCCGCGTCCATCTCCCCATCGGCTACAGCCGCCTCCCCTCCGCCGGCAGCGACCTTAGGGCGAGCAGAAGGGTCGGCCTTCTTGTCTTCCTTGTGGCGGTCGTCAGCACTGGGAGATGCGTCGCGACGGCGCTTGTGGCGGCCGGAGTCGGGGGACGGGGAGCGGCCGCGGTGGGAGTGGGAGTGGCGGCGATGAGAGCGGTCCCTGTCTGCCGACGGGGAACGAGACCGGGAGCGCTTGCGCTCGCGCTCGCGCTCGCGGCGGCGGTCCCGATCTCGGTCGCGATCCTTCTCCCGGTCACGGTCCCGGTTCCGATCACGGTCGCGATCCCGGTCCCGGCTGTCGCGGTGGCGGTCGACGTCGCGATCCCTCTCCCTGTCGCGGTCGCGGGCCTTCTCCTTGTCACGGCGGCGGTCCGACATTTCGCCGGCTAGGAGAGGGAGCGGAGCTAGGGTTTGGAGTTTTCGCGTACCATACAATAGAGTAGGGCCCCTGTTCAGGATTTTGGGGATATTTTATTTTATACCGCTCAATTGGAGCGCCTTGCAGAAATTAACATCAATTTCGTAAGCCTCTTTTTTTTTACCACCATGCGCACGAATTACTCCAAATCCTACTACTACTGGCTGCGAAAATGACGAAGTTACCCCCATCCATTGCTATAGGCAGCCGGCTGGCTCAGTCCCGAGCTCCAGTTTCAATCTCGCTCGTTTCGCCCTCACCCGCATCTCGCTCAAGGCCGTCGACTTCCGCTCCCACGCCGGCTCGCACCCACGGCTCGGCGTCGTCGACTATGTGGCCTTCCACCACCCCTTGGCTGGGGCCCACCTCGATGACGTCGCCGCACTTGTGAGAGCAGCTCACGGTGAGGGGAGGACGCTGGCGGAGGAACAGTACATCGTCGAGATCGCCGGTGCGAAGGCTGGTCCGTGCTGAAATCACCGATGAGGCCGACGAGCAGGGGTGAAGACCTGGGGTGCTGCCTTCGAACAAGACGAAGAGACCGTCCGGCGGTGTAAAGCAAAGCCAAGGGCATTTTAGGAAGATATTATCAGGCCGAAAGATTTGAGTAATTAGGATTACATTAAACCTTTAAACAGTGGGCCCGTGGTAAGATTTGGAATAATTCCTGCGCGCGCTGGTAAAAAGAAGAAGGCTTGCGAAATTGGTGTCAACTCTTGAAAAACGCTAAGTGGTAAAAAATGAAATATCTCAGGATTTTGAAGTCGCGGCATCTTTTGAGTTTTTTTAATGGATTAAAAGTCTATATGACACTTCACATCAACCTTTAAAACCATATATTTAAAAACCGTTTGAATTATCTCTCAATCAGTTTTAAAAATAGTTTTACTATTTATAGTCTCATATATCAGTAAGTAAGTAAGTATATAGGTTTATTTTACTCCCTCAACGATTATGAAACCTCTAAACTTTAAAAAATAAACTTTTAACCGTCAAAGTATTAAAAGTTGTCTAAGATAACTCTGAAATATTTCAAACTTTGAGATATAAAATTCTGTTTTTTTAAGTGTGGAGTGAATTAGAACACATTGATAGTAATCTATTTTGTACTGATACGTGGGACCATAAACAGTAAATTCGCCTTTAAAACCCTTTGAGAGAGTGATTTAGATAGTTTTTAATAGTTTGAGGGTTAAATATTCGATTTTAAAGGTTAAAGTAAAGTGTACCCACACTCATAGTTGGTTGAGAAAGTGATAGACTTTTTCCTTTTTTTAATAGAAAGCGTTCCAAAATTATCAGGAAATTCTAGTGGAAATATAAAAAAAAATTAAAAAAATCATCAACATTCAGCTTCTTTTAGATCATAGGAAAATTTTCGGTTTACTATGTTTCCTGTGAAATTTATGTATAATTCCTGTGAAAAACTTCGGACTATTTTTATCATCTAAGTGAAAAAGTCCTGAATGTTACACTTCGATCTACCCTTATTTGTTTTTTTAAAACTTTATATAATGGTTCGGATAAAATTTTTGAATCTTTGGCAAGGTTAACAAAAACCATTAAAATTCATCCTGTTTTCACTTTTTTTCGGTGAAATCAATTCAAATTCGATTTTTTCGGACAACCAATTTTCAATTTAAAAGTTTCAAAAGATTTACAAATTCAAACAAAATTAAAATTTTGAAAACCGATGAAACCAGCCAAATACCGACCAAATCGACTTAGTTTCAAAATTCAAAACCAGAAAAAGGAAGCAGTTTTCTTATTTTTGTATTTGTAGAGATTCTCATCGGATTTTGACTGGTTTTCACGGTGGCATCTGACACCTTGATCTTGGGTGCCATTTGGTTAACAGGAAGCAGTAGTCGGGAATGTGAATAGAAAATAAAAGAAAAAACCTACTGTAAATCCTTGGTTCATCCATCTTAACCTTTCATTCATTTTGCTATCCCAGACTCATCCGTTATTGTATTCCTTTAGTCAAATACTCAAATACTCCACCTTGATCGTAACAGGAAACGTTCTACTGCTCGGACAAGTTGCCCCAGCGCTTGCGCTGGCAGTGCAAATTAATCTTCTGAACTTTTCACGTTGGTGCAGCCCGTCCAGACGGGCGAGGACACGCAACACGCGATGTGTCCAGGTGACAAGCCCCGGAGCTCTGTAGGCCCCTCTTCCCCCTTGGGGAGGTCGCAGTGGAAACGAAGGGAAGACATCAAAGGAGACAGCGGCACGGCACTAGGCAGAGCGTGTCAACATGCAGACATTGCAGACATCGACGCGCAGTACACGGCGTTTCACTGTTAACATGGCAGGCAGCTGCGAACACTATTATAGCCCATTTGCGAACGCACAAATTTGTGACATAACCTTAGTAGTAGGGTTAAAGCAGATGCTGAAAGGTGCGGACAAAACCATTTCATACAGGCTCTCGAGTCACCACCACACCACTTCGGTCTCAGCACGCCTGCCTATCTATCCTCCTAACTCATGCAGTTTCACCACGGCAGAGACGAACACCTTTCAGGCACCAAAGGTATAACAAATGGAACTCCATACATATGCTTAGCTACACATCAACCCAAAACGAAGTTGCTGCAGATGAAGATAGAAAACATTAGGTGAGCCAACAAACTGCGTAGTGCAGAAAAGAGGCTGCTTGGTTTATATCATCGAAAGAAACTAACCCTTTCAGACTTTCTGTACTTTAGCCGTAACCTCCTTCGGCTTGCCAGGCTTTAAACAATCAAGTTCCTGCCACATTTTGAGCCACATCAGAATATTGTAACCTTTACAGCCCAAAATGTCAACAGTGATGCTCACTAATTTGACTGAATGAATAAAGATATTCAAAACATCTTCAATATTGATGCTTAATGATTTATTGAATAGAAATAAACGCTTTAAGTGATAGGGGGTAGATAGCCCATGGACCTACAACATTGCTGAACCTATTTTGTAGAATAGGTTAACGGGGTGAACATTTCTACTAACAGTTCCAAAGAAGGCAACAAAAAAGTATAGATTTTCGAAAATAAAAAGAAGCGGAGGGTGAAATCTATTGGCCAATATATTGGAAACTTGTTAACTCTTAATGAATCAGGGAAAACATAAACAGAATGCAATGGTGTAACTAGCTAACAAGAAAATTCCAGAGGTAAAATTGTAAAACAGATTCTTGATGTATGCTGCATTTGTTGCATCTCAAGGATCCTACAATGTTCTATAAGTTTTCGGTGATATTACAAGTAGGCAACAATAGTATTGTAATAAGCATCTTGTACAGTTAGTAAAAAACCATCACAAATCAAAATGGAGAATGTATAGATCTAGATTACTGCAGTCCTTATATCATCCGACCAGGTGCTGAATCATTAAATACAACATTATATACTGAGATTCAAAATACACCAAAAGCGAGTATAGCATATGAGGTTGTGACCAAAACCAACATCTTAGTGTGGTGAACCTAATGGTTTCACATGTCAATTGCAAACCTAGCTGATCTGCATCTACATAACACCAATATACAAACTCGTCAACAAAGGAACTACATAAGTGTCCAGCACATATTGTACAAAGATTGGTTATTTAGCGAAAGACTAAGCAGTTTCTCATTCATCAAATAATATATACATTACGCATCAGTTAGCAACATCAAGTTCAATATACGTGTTAAACGAGAACAAGTTCACAGGATCTGGTTCAATACACAAGGTAAATAGATATGTTGAAACCACTGCAAACATGCTCCAACTCGAGTCTATTCAAATTGCAAATAAAATTGTGTTCAGTGCCAGAATTATGAAAGTGGCTGTGTTGTAGTGATATTTGTGTCATGGTATGACAAAGAATGTCTATAGCATCATATCTAAGATAATTTTGTGCAACACACTCTAGTGACAATTAACATTCTTAAGAGTTCATCAGGTACTTGCACTTATAAGTGTCAGGAAACAATGATTAGCATGAATGGCTGGAGCTAAAACCTGGGAACAACTTTGCAAAAGTTTAAAGGCATGCTGCTCTAGAAAATATGAGGGTCATAGAGCATATTTTTCTCATGCAACATAATTGTCCATCATTCATGTAGACTTTTTTTTAAAAAAAAAGAAAGATTATGCATCTATTCTTGTCTTGTGTTTTACTGCATTAGGCCTATCATTGGTTGAATCTTTTCAGATATTGTAACATGGAAGTTGACTCAAGCTTTTCCGATTAGGCGCCACCACCACAACCTGAACCCTTTGCATCTATTCTCCACAAGACAAGTGCATTTTTTGGGCCCCCAACAGCACCTAACGAGCACACATTAAGACATTTCAAGCATCTATCCCACCCCGAGCATACAATTATCAGCGCTGTCCTTATCATAAAGTTTGTAGCCTGTAGTGACATCTCTAAGCCTGGCACCTCACGAGGTTATCCACAGAAACAAAGACACAGCGCTCGCAGCTTAGTACCACACAACAGCCATATCCACATGAAAAATAAATGCTCTACTCGTCCCTAGAAATCATCACACAAACAGTAGCGCATCGATGATACAGATCCAGATTAGAACAGCAATGTTTGGCAAAGTAAATGAACTGACACTGATGATCTCGATTTCAACTAAAAACAGAAGGGAAACGCATCCGCTGCCCCGCGGAGGAGGAATCGCGGAGCACTCACCTTGCCGGTGGCCTCGTAGTAGTCGTTGAGAGCCCACTGGTACTTGGACTGATCCAATCCGAACCAGTTCGCCACGTACTCGTCCAAGCTCGCGTGTGCTGCAACCAGCCGAACAGCGAAATCCCAAAGCATTAGATCTCCAAAATCACTCATCTCGAAGGGGAGAAAAAAATGTAGCCTTCGAATTCACGAAATGCGGCTCCCTCACCTTCCTGCACGCGCGCGACGGCGTCCCAGAAGAAGCCGAACGCCGATCCGTCGTGCTTGCCCGCCTTCTCGTACTGAGGCGGGGGCACCTGCACCGGAGGCAGGGCGACCTTCACGGGCAGCGGCGGTGGGGTGAAGACCACCGGCGCCGCGGGCGGGCTCGCGGGCATCTTCGGCGAGGGAGATGGCGAGGGGGACCCCGCGGGCGAGGAATCCGCCGCCCTGCGCGGGCTCGGCGTGGAGAAGTCCGGGCGCGGGGACTCAGACGCTGCCCGCGCGGAGCCCCGCGGCGTGCTGGCCGGCGACGGTGGCGTGATGAAGACGGTGAGGTTGCCGGCCCGCCCGATCATGGGCGGAGGCGGCGGCGACGGCGAGGAGGAGGATCCCATCCCTTCACCTGCTCTCGAGCGGGGAGAAGCTAGGGCTGCGGGAGGCGGCGGCGACACTAGCGGCAGTGACCTGGGGAAGTGAGCACTGAGCAGAGCAGGCCAACAAGCCAGCGTAGATTTTGTTCTCTTGCTAAATTTCTCACTTTTTTAATCCTTTTTTCTCCAAATTAAAACAACGCGCCCACTTTTGGCGCGGGCTCGGACACTGCGTGCACATCGCGTTCCAAGGCCGTCGTAAGGCCGGCTCAAGTTGGACCCAATGTCAGGGAGACAAGGTTCCTCCGTGCCCATCGTAGTTCTGAAAGACCGGTTGCACGCGCACCGGCTCATCGTCCGCGTTTACCTTCTTATTTTTTTTCCTCACAAGTAGTAGTAACATGCCTTTAGGCGCGGGCCGTGCGGCTTACTGCACCGTGTCTACGTGGGCCTGGGTACGACGGCGTCAGGTGGGACCCAAAGGCAGTGTGAAGTCATTGGCGGGCCCGGGCATGGCGTAGGAGACCTGGTGTCCGGAGACTTTTGAGTGGGGAAAGGCGAAGGGTCTTTGTCCTTGGATCCCCGCTTTGCGAGAAAGAGTCGATCTACTGTTCGGGAGGGCGTGATGTAGATGAGATGACGGTTTTATCCTTGAGAATAGATTGAAAAGCAAATTATACTTATTTCCCCTGTTTTGAGAAGCAATCTTTTATTTGTCTTTAAAAGTATCTACTTCTTATGTATATATACCTCAATTCTTAAACTTTATCTTTTTTATCTTTTTTTTCCATATTTTTTGAGTTTGTGAACAATTTTACCATCAACAACGTATCTCTTATTTACCTCTAAATTGAATAATTAACAAAAAAATGTAATATGATTAATAATTAATAAAAAATAATATGAATAATATAAAAATATAAATACACAATAACAGTAATTATGCATATTATTGTATTATTTCAAATGATATTATGAATATATTAAGTTATTTTTTTGATAAAGTCCAAATTACTACTCCTCTGTATAAGTCAAAGTCTAAATAACCCTCTATACTATAACCCTCTATAAAATTTATCCTCTAGTAAAATTTTTATTTTTTTTATTTTTTTATGTATAAATGTCATTTTAAGCTAAAATTTTATAAACTAATAGAGCACATCATAACGCATGTTCAAAAAATACATCATAATTTTTTTTAATTATTTTCATAGGTAGTGACACTTAATAGTAAAATAATTACTTAAGATACAATACTATATGAAAATAATAATAATAAAATATGATTTATTTTTTTTAACTTGTGTTATGATGTGCTCTGTCATCTTATAAAATTTCAGGTTAAGATGACATTTATACATGGAGAAAAAAAAAACAAATTTTACTAGAGGGTAAATTAAGTCAAATGGCAAAGTTGTGAGGACAAAATTACCCAAAAAATATTTTATAGAGTTATTTAGACTTTGACTATACTAGAGGATAGTAATTTAGACTTTATCCTGTTTACTATAATGTGTAAAATTAATGCTGTTGTGTACTATTTATTATCTTATATTGTTATATTATTTATATTATTTTGACTTTTGATTAATTATTAATCTAAAAAAGCATAAATATTTTTTTCATTTATTTAATTTGAGGTAAATAAAGGATAGCTTGTTGAAGGTAAAATTATCTACAAACTCAAAAAATATGGAAAAGGAGGATAAAGGGGATAGAGTTTTAGAATTTGAGTACTAGAAGTAGAAACTTTTAGTAACAAATAAGAGATAGTTTCTCAAAAGAAAAAATTAGCGGCCCCATGACACTGTAGTCGTGTAGATCAAAGTGAGTGAGGCCGCGTGGGGCACAATAGTATTCTCTTCGGTTTTAAATAATTGCCACGGTTGATTCAACATCTATTTATTTTATTTAAAAAATTTGTTCAAATATGTAAAAAATTATTATTTGATTTATTATTAATAGAATTTAAATTATGCCTAATAATTTAACATATTAAATTAAATTTTTTAAATAAAATGAATGATCAAAGTTGATGTTAAAAATCAATCAACAGTGTCAATAATTTAAAACTGAAGGGAGTAATTTCGGATTGTGCTTGGCTCATATTCAGTTGGTAACTCATTAGAAATACTCACTGAAATTTGTTATTTATCAAAAATACCCATGGAGAAATGTTCACACGGTAAAATACCCATTGTAAGTACTAGATTTTACAGACACAAATGTCTCCTTCCTCGTGCTCGTCAGTGTGCCGCCCGCCGCGTTTTCAGAATGTTGACCCTCATCTGGAAATTACTGAGCGTTTTCAGAACGAGTTTTGTTGCAACCACTGTTCGAGTACCATTTCTCATGAATCCGAACAAATTTCCGTACTCTGCAAAACATGAAAAAATGGTTTTACCGCCGGTGCTCTGTCTGCCAGGGCCTCGTCTCCATTCTCACTCTCGGCCAGACTTTGGCCGTCTCGAACCTTGTTCCTCCTCTCCTGCATGGTAGTTTTGCTCCTGCCCCTCTCCGTCACTTCGTTGCTCCTCCCGTCGTCTTTCCTCCAACCCTGTACCGCCTCCGGGGTCTTCGTCGCTGGTAGAACTATCCTCTCCTCGTCAGCTTCAGCTTCAGCTTCTTCCTTCACCGCTAACTGATCAGGATCCTTCTGCTCAGTTTCGCTGTCACCTTCGTTCAGCAGCTTGGTCTCATCAGCAGCTCCCTTTACCTGAATTTCACCGACAGTTTCGTTTAGCTCGGTTTCACCGACCGGTTCCTTCGACTCTGCTTCGGCAACAGGTTCCTCCATCTCGGCCTCGTTAGCAGCTTCTTCCACGACGATCGCTCCGGCGTCGAGCCCGACATCAGCATCGCCTCCTCCATCAAGGTCTTCAGTTTTCTCCGGTGAATGTGATTGCCCTGCGATCACTTCCTGATCATTCTTGTGCTGCTCTCCATTATCGTAAGTTGTGACGTCCACCGGGTCAGGGAGACGTTCTTGCAGGTGCTCTTCAATGGACGGGGTGCCTATGCAATCCATCTCGTCAAACCCTTCCATCATCAGTTGCACATCCTGCTCCTCGGCTTTCAGTGCCGCCGCCGCCGCCGCCACCGGCACCGGCACGCTGGTCGTCCTCTGGATAGCGAGAGCAGAGGTCTCCAACCCCGCCCTTCTCTTCGCCAACGCGCCGAGATGGCGCGACGAAGACGACGAGTTCGCCTGAGGTTTTCCGGCAGCTCCAGTCGTCGCTTTCTGCGTTGTTCTCGGCTTCGGCGAAAACGCAGCCAACGTCCTCTCGGCACCGGTCGTTGCAGGTAGCTTACTCCTCTGCGCGTTGGGTGACGGCGATTTCGCCGCCCTGCTCGCCGGGTCCTTGGTAGGCGTCGTCAGCGCGTGGGGCCACACGGACGACGCGGCGCCGGCGCCAGACTTGTCCGCTCGTCTTCTCAGTACGCCGGCCGCTTGCTTCGCTCCGACCATGGCGGAGACGGAGTGCAGCAGGGCCTTCCCGTGAGCGGGTGACGACGAGGACGCCGAGCCTGACGCGGACGACCGGGAGGAAGCGAGGCTGCGAGGGCTGAACGACGACGACGGCCGGCCCGCGTTGGCTGAGCTCGAGGCGTCGGTGGACGCGGATGGCCGGCGGTCAGGAGAGCTCGGGACAGACCTCGCGCGCCGTAGCAGCCCCCGGTCGGAGCCGCCGGGCTTCGGCACCGGGGACGTGTTCCGGACGGTCCGGTTGGTCCTGCCGTTAGGTAGAGACTCCCTCCTTGACGTTGCCATTGTGTATGATAGTAAGCCCTCCTTCTGCCAATCACAAAATATGAAAAGGATGCAAAAAATCAATGAATGTGTTCTTTGGGAACTAATCAATGAAACTGTTAATCCTACCTATATTTTTCACGTGTTTCTTATTTAGAACCTCAAAGATTTTGATGACGACATCTGAAAAAAAAATGTATGACATTCGTGTAGTGTTGCACAATCTTTTTGTATGTAAATTCATCTGTCAACAATCAAACAGTAATGCGTCCTTTCCATTGCGGAATTTGTTTTCTAATTTCTATATATTTCTTATGAAACTTCTATACCATTCCTGTAAAATTCTTGCGTTGCAAAGGAGACCCAACTGTGTATTGTACGCACTAAAGGGGATGTGACAAAAGGAAATGGCACGGTTTGCCCACACCACAGCGAAGGAAATGTTTGCCCTAAACATTTGCTGCTGCGCAATGCCATATTCTACATCCATCTGGAAATTATTCAGATGCATAGTCCAAGGCATAACATTTTACAGCTAGAGGGATCCAAATTACACAGAAATTGTGCTAAAAGCGAGATCAAGAATCCATACCTGGGCTGACCTCGGAGCTTTGTTCCAAGATAATGGCTGATCTTGGAGCTCCTTGCAGCCAACGAGTCCCAAAGAACATATCAATGTCTGTAGATCACGGTCAGCGACGGAGAAGAGAGAGGGAGGAAAGTTTGCACGGCTGTGTCCACTTTTTATGGCTTGCCCCTCGAGTATTCATGTGGTTGATGCGCTTCCGTCGGTTGGATCCGACGGGTGTTCCAGAAATAGTAAGCAGAGAGGTTAGGCACCTTCATCTGTGCCTAATAAGGTCAGGCTGTGCCTATCGGATCTGTCAAGAGAAATAGAGATAGTCAACTGAACCAGTTTCCATGTTCAGTTGAACATTTTGCAGTGCTCAAGACATCGCACCATAAATTTCTCTCTACTTTCTGGATGTAACTGACTTTACACATATGTATAGCAATTGTACAAGCGTCAAGATATTATAACATACACGGAAATGAAATCGCACAGTTAATCAGCATGATGTGCCTTATATAAAATCCAGGACAAAAAAGCTCATAAGCAATTAAAAAGGTCCATCATCTACGGAACAAACGGCACATTCTTGGAACTTACAAATCCTTCCCCAATAGATAACTTTTCTATGCTGTTAATTCAGCTTGTTCCTATTCCCTTCTGCTGTATCGACCCACGCGTAAACAAAAATGCTTAACCTTTTCGCATATTCAGAAATCAGCTTAGTTCAAGAGACTATTAGCTTATTACATACTCCGAGTCATAACCTGTCAGCTTGTACAATGTAAGTTCATCTCAGAATATGCCTGGACTTCTTTTTTTTTTCCGGAAACTACCAAAAGAAGGATTACAAGTGTGGATTCCACAGAAAAATGATTCTTGCTTGAGCGTAGGAAGCATTTACAACCTTCATTTGCAGAAGCTGTCTGCAACTCATGGATAAATTGAACTAAAACATTTGCCCATCATTCAACTTCCCAGGCGTTCCATTCTTTGCCATCTTTCTCCGTACAAACTCGCGCTCTACTACCAGTATGTCCCAGGGAATCTTGATCAGATGATCCATTGGTCTCCTTGAGCATGATGTTCGTGAAGACCATGTCGGTCCCTCAATAATCTTACACTTACAGCACACATTTAGTCGATCTCTGGCCAATGCTTAGAACTCACTCTCGATCTCTGAAGCTTGAAGATGAACAGTGCGCAACAGAAAAACAGAGACAAACACACGCGAACTGGCCGAGTGAATTGTCTTTTTTCTCGCTTCTATTTTTTTACTAGAGGAAAGCCTCCGAGTTTTATACACACGCTGCAAGTACAGCAATAATTTTTTACAACTATCAACTACTCTATCATACAACACTGTACATCTTTTTAACTTCAGCATTTACGGCCACACTGCGCACGTCGTCTGTTATATGTCGCCGTCTGCGCTGCTACAGTGAAGTCCCATCGGACCGTCTCATCGCTTTGAGAACTGTCGAAGAAGTAAAAATAAAACAGCAAGGTTGTTGTGTCCAACAGACCATACCTTTGGCAGGTCCATCCTGTGCTCTCAGGCTCCCTTCATAGGACAAAAATTCCAAGACTTACAGCTTCGCTTGCACCTTCACAGCGGACAAGAGCCATGCCATCGGCTGGTCCGTTCTAGAGAGGGGTAACACAGTGTATAACCGATAACCAGAACTGCTTTCCGTGACGGCGAATGCCTCCCTGTCTGCTAGATTAAGGGAGCGATACATGCACCCATTTTCTCCATTATACAGTATAAGCATAAGATCCTTTGCATCTAAAGATGCATGTATTACTATCTGAACAAACTACAGAAAAAAATGCATGGAACTTTTTAGATCGTAAATAAATGAATAGAAATGGTTAAGTAGGTTGCATTGAGAGATTTAACAGTGTTGAGTAATGTATTGTCATAGCATCTAAGACTGGAAACCCAGATGCAAATGAGGACATATCAAGGTGTCCAAATATGATCCACGTCCTCATCTGGTACATATCAGAGTTTGGCCAATATATTAGAAATGAACATGAGTTTGCTATAGATATGCCCCCACCCCCCAAAAAACACACATCAATGCCTCGACTTAAATTTAAATTGCACCTAGTAGCATGTCATGAACATTCATTAGTTGTCAATTGCCATGCATCTACTTGTCTCAATAGTTGAATGCATCATCAGATATTCCTGATATTGTTTTTTGGACACCTTGAATTATTTGGATTGCAGCATACTGCACTGCATCATATATATGGAGGTCAACATGTTTGCACAATGTACCTAGTGTATACAAATTAACTACTATATAATACATCATGTTCTCTAAAAAAACTACTACATAATACAGAAAACCAAAGAAAACCAACAAGAAAAATATGGTGTGCTAGTGAGTTGTAGTACCTCATTCTTATTTTTGCCTTTATTTTCGTAGTGTAATTCATTGATCCAAGCTTTCTGTGATTTCCTGATGAAATTTGAACTTTCGATAGGAGGGTTCCTCCATATAAGATTTGCATATTCCGGATGATCGACAAAAGGATTTCGATTATGCTGGTAAAGGCTGCAAATCCTATTATTCCTGATCTTCTCTGATCTTGATGGTGGATCGAGTTCATTCCACCGTAAAAGAGCTGATAGGAGACCCATGTTTCTTCTTTCTTGAGTAAGAGGCAGAATATTGATATAACTAAACGAACAAATAATGCACTGTGGTCTATTAAATAAACTGTATTAAAGGTATCATGCACGGGACTTGATTAAATAAACTGTGGTCTAAACTTAATTTGAATCTTTTCGAATCAAATGTTACAACTGATATATACATCACGGTCTACCCCTCCCGATTTGGCAAATACACTCTGATTATTCAGAAAGATTAGGATCAGTGTTGACCTATAGAGGACTTTGTTAAAAAAATTCTCACAATGTTCCTTTATATTTTTCACAAAAATGTGAACAAGTATTAAAACAAAAAAAAAAAGGTACGTGTGGCTGCTGGGATTCGAGCCCAGGTCTCCACGGCCACAACGTGGAATTCTCACCACTAAACTACAGCCACTGGTTTTGAAACGTGAAAATAGTTTTTTTTTTAATTATGAGTATGGTTCTTTCTCCCTCGATCAGCCGGGGTTTTGATTGGCGTCGGAGATGCAGAAGGAACCCACCCGCCCCCATCGCTCCCCGGCAGCAACCACCGACGATGGCGCAGCAGCAGCAGACGGCACTGATCACCGGCTCCAACAACCTGGACACCGTCCCGCTCTTCGTCCTCGTCCTGCTCGCCGTTCACATGCTGCCTCTCTTGATTACGATCTGATCCGTGCTCCTCCCGCTGGCTGCAGGTGTACTGGATGTACAAGCTGGCCTCCGACACCCCTTTCACCTCGGGGGAAGACGCAATGACACCGCCACCGATCCATTCGATCTGATTGCTTGCTTCTTTGGCCGGTAAGATACATTACTGAAATTGACTGCCTCCGGGCTGCTTCCCTCTTTCACGCGCCCTGTGATTGAGCTGGTTGAAGGTGTGTAGATGTCAGTTACTCTCTTGCTTAGGGTTCTAGGAATGTTGGTGCTGGCTGAATCGATTGGAGACGCCCTTGTATGTTCTTCAGCATTTTTCCGTGCCAATAGAATTAGGGTCAATTCCTTATTTAGTCATCGAATTTTTTTTTATTCTTTATTAGCCACTCAAAATTTTAAATTTTTTTATCAACAACTAATATTAACTTTTTTTTCATTATTTACCGCTTTTATACATTTCTTATTTGCCCCTCAATCATTTTTTTACTAAGTTTTCTTATTACCTATTTCAGTGAATGTTATATGAATCAATTTTATATATCTCATAAATTCACATTATGGCTCACGAGCTTAAAACAAAATAAAATGATTTAGATTAAATTTTAAAATTTGAATTTGAATTGGAATTGTAAGTAAATTTTTTTTTTGTAAAATTTGAGATGCATCAAATTCAAAAAACATCCACTAAAATGAACAATGATAAAATTTAGAAAAATTTGAAAGAAAAACAGAATGGTCTTTTTCAAGACTCCAAATAATAGGAGTGGCCAATAAGAAAAGAAAGTTAACATTATTGATTAATAAGAAAATCTAAAATTTTGAATGGTTGATTAGGAAAAACAAGTTTTTAAATGGCTAATAAGGATTTTTTCATAGAATTAGGCCTCGATTGAAACAGGAGGATAGAATATTTTCCTTTATTTTCCTTTTATAATGAGCTTATGGCCAACACGCATAACAAGTTTACATAGTCTTGTTCCTTGATCCGGAATATAAGAGTACTCTGATCACCACTGTTGAAATGACGGCATTTCTTTTTTCTGGTCACATGGTTGATTCTATGCTGCTGTGAATTTATTATTCCGTCTGATTGTGCGCTTGCTTATAATACATGGTTATAAATATTGCAATTTTGGTGATTGTGGTCTTATATTTCGCTTGTCATTTCTTTTCTCTTTCCTGCCGGCACTGTCTTTGTTAAAGGAACTCAACTGCCACTATGTAGGTTTTAACAACTGCTTCCCCCATGGTTGATACTTAGAGGTGAAAACTAAAGACAATTAGGTTACCCTCCAAATCTCTTTAATTCAACAAAATAAATTAATTTTTCAAAATCTCCTCCACTTTTGAGAAACTAGTTCATTTTTTACACCCCTAGTTTATGCGGTGAATTTCCAGAGAGATGAGCTACCACATCCCAGAAGGTTTAGGTGGTTCACTGTCTAATAAAAGTATGTATTTCATTTGGTTCTACTATACTTCCTCCGTCCCAATGTATAAGCGCAACTCCAATAGATTAGGTAAAAAGAATTCCAAATTAGCTGATTTTAACTGGTATCTAAAATAAAACGTCCACAGAAAAGGTGGAGGAAGCCAACAGCCTTTGTAAAAATTAATCTATCGCTATATTCAAAACTGAAATCTCCTAATCCCAGCGTGATCTGCCTAGCACATGGCCGGCTCCCAGCGTACCGCATCGCCTGGCCGGCGTTTGCCCCCACGGCGTGGGCTGATTCCTTACTAGACTAATGGCCTGGTTTTATAGAAAAAACATCGATGGGCATGATTTAGTTGAGGACACGGGCTGATTTCTAAAGATAGCAGCAATGTCAATTGGCAAATTGGTTCAATTATAGCCAGGCCCATACCTCTTCGTTGTCTTATTGCCTTCTTCTTCCTTGCGAGCCTTTCGTATTTTTGTCAGTATAAACAATGTGTTTTAAAATTTTGTTACTAGACTCACAAATCATAGACACAGATGGTTGTATATGTCATTCACATATATGACAAAATCATCAATAAACAATGTTTCAAATCTCAAATATGCAAATCATTTCTTCCTTGTACAGACATTAACCACGAAACAAATGGTCATGGCGGATGGGCAACAAAGATGCGCGCCCACGTTGCTGGATGTTGCTGGATATACCTGGCCAAGTGGGTCAGGCGAAATGGGCTGACACGAGGCATGACTATTTTGATTCGGCACGAGCACGACCCGGCACGATGTGCGGCTGAGCCGGGCCGGCTTGAAGCACGATACGGGCCGTGCCTGGGCCTAGGTGCAGGCCCGTTGGCACGGCACGGGCACGGCTCGACTAGGCACGACACCTGACCCGTGTAGCCCGCTAGGCACAGCATTGCACGACACGCCCGGTAGGTCCGTAAAACTTTTATTTCAAATTTAATGTTAAATACATGTAATTTGATTAATTTATATTTAAAATTTAGTATATTAAGTATTTGAATTTTTTTAAGAGAAAAATAAAGTTTATTTTTCTTCCGGGCTTCGAGCCGACACGGCCCGATTAAAAACACCCGGGCCACCTCGGAAAGGGCACGAACCCAGCCTGGCCCGGTCTGTGCCAACCCGGCCCGTTGGCCAGCTACATTGCTGGAGCTTCAAAGGAGAAGGAGCAGCGGGCACGCGTCAGAGATTTAGGTAGGTCGGCCAACCTATCTTGCCCTATTGGTAGATCTGCCTTTGACTGAAGGAGAAGGGGAGATGATTTTGTTGCTGATTTCTTCGCGATTCAGTAAGAACCGGGAACGCTGAGGTGCCGGCGAAGAGGAAGATCCCACGAGAAGAGGTGGGGCTCGCGCAGGAACGCCCGGAAGAGAAGGAGCTCACGCGAGAAAGGGCCGATGGCGAGTGGAGCAGGTGAGCCAAATGAGATGAGCAGAGCGCTCAGGATGGCGAGTTAGCGAAAAAAGCGAGCAAGATGAAAAGTCCGTTGGAGACAAGATTCATCCAAAATTATCTTTATTTAACTAAACAAAATGTTTTAGCTAATGTCTTGGAGAGTTGCCCTAAGTCACCCTGATTTCCTTTAAGTTTTTTTACTTCTCTTATGCTATCTCTCTTCTCATTATCAGAACATTATATTTTTTTATTTTTTTTAATTCTCATGCATAGATTAAAATAACTTATAAATTGGGATTGAGGGAGGGAGTAGTTGTTTAATAGATCTTAGTTAACAGCTTGCTGCTCGCTGGATCGGATTTTTATTGGCAGAGACTGATCCAAATTCCACGTTGTCCTTTGTATGATGAATAGAAGGTTCCTAATTACACTTAAGTGCTTTGACGGGATCATGAGCTGCTTGTTTCTATCTCGCTAATCAGTTAATGTTTTAGTCACATCACATCAAAAAATTGATTGTAGTTTGAATATTTGACCAGATGACTGATAATTATACATGCTGAACATTCCGTTGATGGATGCTGATACAAGAACAGGAAAACTAAGCCATTCGTGTCAGCATCAAATTTGTTTGCATTTAAGATTTGTTTTATTATTAATTATTTAAATTAAATAAATTTGACTTTGATTAAACTTAAAAATACTTATATTTTGAAATAGGTTGAGTACAATTTAAATCAGCGTTGGTGAATGCTCAACACAGTCACAGATCACATTTTAGTTTTCGAGGCTCAGTCGTTTAAATTAGCCTTGGTGTCTTGGTGAATCCTCAAGACTCTCATCGATCAAATGAATCCCGGATGGTGGGTGCGCCGTCGCTGCTTCCAGGCCCACTTGACAGCGCCTCATCACGAAATTCACTCGCCGATTCCATTGTGACAAAAGACTCGGGAAAGCGTCAAACGGAAACAGTGCATTGCCGTACTACTCGATGCCACGTGGCGACAGTTTCCACGGTCAAAAACCTCCCTTCCAAGATCCGCCACACAGGACATCCGGTTCGGCCGCGGCGCACCACCGGCCGTCAGATCCTCGCCGTCGACTGGTACCCCCGCCCCACCCTGTGCCGGATCTCCACCGTCGGTCCGATCCGAGGACGCGTCTCGCAACACCCCTGGGGCCTGGGCTGCTCGAGCCAGTCCGCTGGCTTGACCGACGACCAGACCCGTAGGAGCCGACGGGTCCGCCCGCTTCTATAAATCCGCGCGCTCCCCGTCGCTCACGTCTCCCCTTCCGTTCACACGCTCTTCCGTGCGCGACCGCGCTCTCCCCTCGGCTGCTTCTCCGTGCGACCCTGTCCATGACTGAGCTGGTCACCATGGAGGATCTGATGCGCCGCGTTGGCGGCAGCGTCCCCGG
>BCLG01001220.1:76745-95573 GCA_001602295.1 Zoysia matrella
CCGCGCCGGAGAGCGTCCACCTGAGCGCGGCGAGCGCGTCCTCGTACGCCGCCGGGAGCGGGTGCTCCGGCGCGAGGCGGTACTCGACGGAGACCCCGAGCGCCGGGCACGCGGCCGCGAGCGTGTTGAGGAAGCGGTGGCAGCCCGGCGACGCCGCGGACTCCGCCACGAAGCCGCCACCGTGGACGTACACGATGACAGGGAGCTTGGTCGCCGCCACGGGGGGTCGGTAGAGGCGGACGGAGTAGTGGCCCAGCTGGACGTCCTTGGACTCTACGCCCGTGGCGGGGTCAGCGCCCGGCGCGACGGGCGGGGCCGCGAGAGGCCGCTCCACGCGCCCGCTCTTGTAGACGCGGACGATGCCGTAGTCGTGAACGACCTCGTCGTCGCCAGCGGGACCTTGGTCGGCGGAGCTGGAGCTAGACGCCATGGCTGCCGCTCTCGGTGCTGAGATAGATGGCCGTCCTAGTACTTCGTAGCGGTGCAGGTGCAGCTGAACTTAAATAGTAACCGCGACCTGGTAGTATTTCCTTTGTGGGGATCCGGGGATGACAGGCACGGCGATGGCTTCTAGATGGCCGGAGCAGAGTCGCCGACAGGCCGGCTTGCGACGCAAACGGTGCGTAGAAGACGACGGCAAGTATTGAAAACGGTGCCTCGCCGGCGATGCGGACTTCGTGGGAGCCGTGACCTGCCGGGTGAACTGTTTTTGCACACCTACGTGTACGCTGTGCTGGACAACGTTTGCTGTTGTCGCTTGCGCGCGCGTCGACATGAACCGTTGCCGCTGACTTTGACGTGCCCTGCTTTGCTATGCTCTGTTCATCAGGCTCACAACGGTGGCGGTACAAAGTCTAAAAAAAAAAAGGAACTCAATCCTTTTTATATCTTTTTCTGTTAGCCACATCAGCTCCGTTGAATTTAACAGTGTTAAATTTGTTCAAATGATCAAAATACCCCCGTCAATATCACGGAACTTAAAAGACAAAAAATCAGAAAAAATATTTATTTTTGACTCTTGATTAATTAATTAATAATCTAGAAAAAATGAGAATTTTTATTCATTTTGTTTAATTTTAGGGCAAATAAAAGATAACTTGAGGGTAAAATTGTACATAGAGCAAAAAGATAACAACACTAACGGAAAAAGTACATAAAAGAGATACAGATTTGAGTTTTGGGTATAAAGAGGAAATTGGTTCTAACAGAGACAAATAAAGAATATGTTTTTAAGTTGGGGGAGAAATAAGGGATTTACTAAAAAAACGGTGGCTGGGAAAACGCAAGCCCACAGATGCGAGCAAATGAAGGCCCACATGTAAAAGCCCAAGGGTGGTTCGTCGTAATCAGAATCCAGCCCAGAACTGCCACGACCACGCCGGGTCGCGGCGCCGTTTCCCTCCCTGCCGTCGTCTACTCTCCAGTCTCCACCACTCTCTCGAGCTGAGCGCATCCCCCTTCCCCTCGATCCGGTTCGAGCTCGCCAACTAGTTCTTCACCCCCGCTTCCATGGGGGACGAAGCCAACAAAGCGGTACGTACCGCGCGGGCGGGCGACGCCGCGTCTTCTCACCTGCTTTCTCGTGCCCGGTTTTCGCTAAAAGTGCACTTGCTTTGCTCTAGTGCAGGCGTTCCTGGAGCTGCAGTCCCGGATGTTCGATGCCACCGCGAAGCTCAAGCAGGCTGGTTACACCCCCTCCCCTCCCCTGGCGGCCCCCAACTCTTACTCGCTCCCGTTACTGGCCGGTTCCGATTGAATCAATAGCGCTTCCCTGGTGGCGCGTGCTGGCTTTGATCCGAATCCGTCGTGTCTCATCTTTAGAGGAGGGCTTGTTCGATCACTGACCTACGTCCTGTTTTTTGTTCTGGGAACTGACCACTCACCGCTGCTGCTGCAAATAGAAGAATAGGGTGATCTTTGGTAACTTGGAAATGAGCTTTGGGTTAGGGAAATAGAGAATGGGTTTTTTAATTTCCGTTGCTTGTGTATTAGGTTAGGGAAATAGACAGGGTTAGGGATGGGGAACTCATTTCCTTCTCCTCCTATCCCATTTAACCAGGTGGAAAATGTTGGGAAATGGATGCACTCTTTTGAGCAAAGAAGCTATCACATGTGGTATGTGGACCCCACACTCATTTCCCTTTCCTCCATTGGATTAAACAAACGTTGGTAATGGATTAGGCTTGATTTCCCCAACCTAAACCGAAGCCATCTTATACCATATTATTTCCATAACCCGAACCCAATTGATACCCAAACACCACCTAGAAGTTTGTGTATCTGGTTTAGTTGGATATCACCCTTTGCTGTGCTGAAAACAATACTCTTTTTTCTTTTAAAATCAGCCTTGGCTATATTGACAATACTCTTTTTGCTTCTACAATCAGTTCTGAACTTGATAATTGGGCATTGCTTAAGGCTAAAGAGCTGCGATTTTTTACTGAAACCATGAATAAGCTTATATGCAGTGACCACATTGCCTTCCTCGTATCTTCTTCTCCAAGGGGATATGAAATACTAGTGGCGTGCAGCACCTTTTAGTTGACCTAATTTATTTGCTGCAAAAACTTGTACTTTGATTTTTCTTAGTGCAAACAGCAAATTGTACAACAGGAACAATTTGTTTGCTGGTTTGGTCCTTGTACAATGTCCAGAATTATGTTCACAATTTTTACATATAAATGAGAGCTTGGCTAATTTCATTGTTCCAAGATTTTTCAATTCTACTATTGTCGAAAGTTCTTTGATTAGGATCTTCTACCATACAAGGTGCTAACTATTTTCTTGCATAGAACTTCTGTTTGTAACATACCCTTATTTCTTCAGTTGCAAGCCAATATGCGCGGTAAAGAGGCTGAAAAGAAGCGTGCTCACCTAACTCTGGAGGAACTTCGCCAATTGCCAGATGAGACTAACATGTACAAGGCCGTTGGTAAGAGACAACTTTCTTTCACTAGATATAGTCCCTTTTTGCTATCTGAAGCCAGAATACCTGTTACATATATCCATTTTCTTGTGTTAATGTAAGAAAGAACCTCCGTTCCATAAGATACAATCACTTTTTGCTATCTCAAGCCAGATTAACTGTTATGATGCCCATTTTTCTCTGTTAAAAGCCAATGTCTTGTGTTTTAACATTGTTGCCAATTAGTGAGATCCAAATGATCTCTGAGACTTAATTATGTAATTCAGTGATCGGATTTCAATAGTGAGAATAAGCATCTAGTCATCTAAAGTTTGTTTCAGCCAATTGACATTCTTCAGTCTACAACTATGCTGGTTTTTCATATACAGCTGATGCCATAATAAAATAGTGCTCTGAAAAGAATGCTTCTGCTAACTGATCTTAATGTGCTATAAGAAAGGTCTGAAGTTAATACCTATTCATTTATATTAGCTAGAAAGTTGTTGTAAAATTTGCTAAATTAGTCCCGCAAATACGTTTAGATAATCAAACAAATAGAATCAAAGCAACAATGGAATCTCAAATAATGATAGCAGGAGGGCACTATTTTGAAGCCAATGATTATAGGTGTACCAATATTTTTCTGAGATCATCTCCTTTATAAGTTCAAAAGTGCCCCTGTAGTTCGGCATTGAAGACAGTATATATGAATTGTCTTGCCCTATTTTTGCGGGCACCTCTTTAGTAAACCAGTGCTAGACTTGAATTTGGTGCTGGTAAATATTGTTCTGCAGCAAATACCTTAAAGCGGCCATGAAGAACCACAGATGGCAACCTAATGGTTTTCAAATAAAACTTTACCTGTTGATTTGTGAATTGTTGTTCATGTGTTTGGTGTTTCCTTTGTTCTTGATGAAATGAATGACAGATAATGAGATATTGGATTTTTTTTATGTTCAAGAACTTACAAGGTCATATGTTGTACTTGGCAAACATACTGAGTGAAACCCATCATTATATTTCCAGCATCCATTCAGAATATTTGAGCTAACATTGAATGTACCTTGCTTTCTTTTGTATTGATAATGGTTCCTGTTATTTGTAGGAAAAGTGTAAGTGAATCGAGAAGATCAGCTTTTACTATGGAGGGTTGATTTCTGAGTCTTGTATGGCGTGCTGTAATGCGACTATACATTGAGCATTTGATTTCCTTCGGTCTATTCACTTTTAGGTTTATTATGGAGCCAAAATCGGTCATGATGAATGAGCAAGAGCATAAGCTTAAGGACAGTGAGAACGCTATATCAGCATTGCAGGTATGCTTTACCTGTGATCCTGTTTCTTAGTTGATCGTGTTTATTGTTGCCCTTGAACAGGAAAAGAAAAGAAAACCCTTATCCTGATTTTATCTTATGCTGTAGACTTCCAAAGAGTACCTTGAGAAACAGATTGAAGAAGTGGAGAACAACATCAGAGAGCTGCTTCAACAGGACCCTGAACTTGCGCGCCAGATTTTCGAGATGACTGCTCAATAAGACTTGTTTGCCCTTCACTTATTTTCTTGTACTCCATATATTGGATGAGAAATGTTTCAATTTGACCGGTCTGCAAAGAACTCTTGTTTTAGCCCCTCCGATTCACCGGCAGTCGACTGCCGATCGATGCTGCGGGGGCCGCGCGCGCCTAGGCCCACGCGCAGTGACGATGCCCACGGCAGTCGACTGCCGAGGATCCGTGTCCACGGGTGACATGGGCAGTACCAGGTAGGGAGGGCTTCACTGTAGTAATGCGTTTGGTGTAGAACAAAAGAACCTGCAGTTGGTTACTGCAACGCAACACTGATGCTGTAGCGAGCAGCTCTTCTTGCTGCAATCTTGTGTGAAGTTTTGGGACGCGCAATTTCCATGCATCCTAAGAGCATCTCCAACAGTCTGCTTAAAATATCAAACATTTTGAGATCTATTTAATCATCTCCTTCAATAGCTTCTTTTAAATAGATATAGTTTAAATTTGTGCTAGGTTAAAAATCTGTGTCACCGTCAATTGATTAGGGACTTCAAAAAGTTTTCACCTCAAAAAATTCAAAAAATAGGCAAGTGTTTAGAGACTTGTTAGAGAAAGTTTTTTACACTTTTTTTTTTCATAATTTGATTTAACGGGAGTTATTAAGGAGCTGTTGGAGGTGATCTAAATCTATGACAGTTACATACTCCAGCAGCTTTTAAAATTGATATCATTATTAATTTTTAATTTTTTACATTAACTTTGATTATTCATTTTATTTAAAAAAATATTCTGTGTAAAATTTAATTACTATTTGTTTTATTATTAGTGGTATTTAAATTATAATTAATATTTTTTTACACAATGGAATAATTTTTTTTATTAAAATAAATGGACAATTTTTTGGAGTAAGATAAATGATTAAAATTGATATTAAAAATCAATAATGTTAATAATTTAAAACTGAATGGAGTTTTTTTTTTTAAAGTTGAGGGGCTATCGTATTTTAAGCGTACGCGTGTTTCCTCCCAGAGCACCCAAAAGTCAAGAATCAGGTTCGTTTCCTCCTCCAGTAAGCATACCGGCCGATGGAGACGGGGACCTGATCCGTCCCCATCCACCACACTCCCGCGCCGGCTTCGTCCTCAAGGCTCAGGAGCAGAGGAGGAGGGAAAGATGTGCCTGGTGCTCGTGTGCGACGAGCCGGAGCGCGTGGTGGCGACGTACCAGGCGCCCGGGCGATGCCCCTACTGCGGCGGCGCGGTGGTGGCGGCCGACGTGGAGAGCGCGCCGCGCCTCTGCTACGCGCCGCTCTGCTTCCGCATCCGGCGCCGCCTCTACTGCGCCCTCTGCTCCCGGCGCCTCGTCGCCGTCGCGTGACCTGCTTCTTTATTCGTGGCGTGCGTTTTAAGACTTCCATCACGTACTGAGATCGTCTATAAAGCAACCACAATCCTTGCGACCGAACCAGGTAGTAAGATGGGCTCAGATAGCAGTAGGCAGTAGTTGTTTTATCTTCTCACAATGTTTATTACTTACTCTTCACTGTATAGTACACCCAACAATAAATAAAGAATCAACATTGCATTCGGTTTTTTCACCTCTCTGCTCATTCTCTTTTTCTCTTTATTGACAGCAACAGATTTAATAATATTTTAATTACTACTAACGGATAGTAGGGGTATTGTCGACTTTAGTTACTATCTTTCTGACTACCTCTTTCCACAATGATGAATCGGTCATAGGCTCCCCTTGTTACTCCATTGTGGTTGCCCTAAGGTTATTAGAGAAGCGCAATTAAGCTGTCTTGATCTCGTCCCTTGGAGCTCGATAAATTCAATTCCTCTTTTTTTTGTGTCATCTGTAATGAGATGTCGCGGTGCCTAGTTCTACCCTCCGAGTTACGAATCATGAGCTTAATTCGTCGAATGAAAGATTGAAATAATCTCCAGCGACATGGCCAACAAGTCTTTTTATTGCGGTGCAGCTAATACAAGACGGGGAAAGAAAAAGGGTACAGCACAAAACATGTGAGAGCGGGTCACTCGAGCGGCGAGTCCGCCCGGTCGACGGCGCGCGCGAAGGCCAGGATGTCCGACGACCCGGTCGCGGCCCCGGCGTCGGGCTGGGACACTATGGCCTCGCGGAGGAGTCTCGCCGCCGTCGGGTTCAGAGAAGAAGCCGGCTGTTGATTCTGCTCCTGCTTCTTGCCCAGAGCGGCCGCCTGTTGGGCTCGGGCGCTTGCCGCCGGCATGCCGCCCTCGTAGCCGAGCTCGGCGTGCTGCTGCATCTGATCCATGGAGATCACAAGGATGGTTGTGGGTGCCGCTCGCGAGCTGGTGCGGTGACTAGTAAGGTCAACACGATAGCTCTGAGCTACGCGGCGGCGGGGGAATAAGGACGTCCGGCCTTGTGGAGGTTCCAGACACTTCGCCCGTCAGCTGGCTAACACGTGTGCTTGAGTACAAGGACGGAGCTGCTAGTCTGTTGACGCGTGTGCCGCGAGATCTTAATCCTCTTTCTCGGTGCGTCTTTTCTCATCTGAGGCGCCCTTTGGAATGGACACTGTAGACACTTTGTTTTGTAGGATTGCATCGTAGGAAAGTTTTCTTTACCGTTGATTTATTAGGAAATTTGTAGGAAATAAAACATGAGCTTGAACCTCTTTTTTTTTTTTCCTGTCAGTTGCGTAGGATCGAGGCAAATTAGAACCATTATTTCACTCTCCAGCTCGCTGGAAATGAATCCCATGTTTAAGTATGATCAATTCATCTCTAAAATTCCTGTGTTCTTTTAGCTCATCCAAACGACAACTTAAGATTTTTTTTCTCTGTTTTCAATCCTTTGTTTTATTACACATGTAATTTTATCTTATTTCTGTGCCTTTTCTATTTCTATATTTTTACATTCTTGTGTTCTCCGAGAGCCCTGGAAGTACGTATGTACGGGACAGTAACTTAACAGCATCAGGAAGCACATCGCAGAGAATGTCATCAGCGCCCTCTAGAGAGCAAGAGCTATAGAATCGCTGGGCACCGGCTCGGTGGCGTAGCTACAGTTCAAAGTCACAGTGGATCGAAATTTTTTTTTCTACACAACAATATTAAAATGTTATGATTTTATTCCACTGAAATTTGTATTTAGTTCTAATCTTTCGAAAAAACTTGAAAATTTTACCATACTACCGGAGTTGGTCTATTAGTTTTCTTTTTTTTTAAAAAAAAAGAATGAAAAAGAAACAGAACAAAGCTTACCTTGCATAGCCCGTTTGGCCCGTAAGCTGCACCAGCCTCTTATTCCTTCTCTCTCTGTCTGTCCCCTGCTCTCGACCAAGCGCGTCTGCACGCCGCCGCCCGGATGCGCATCGCTTTCTTCCTCGTATCCGAATCTGGCCGTTGCTCGAGCTCCTTACGTTTACGTGCCCATGTTCCATCCTATTCTTGGATACAGGCCAAGGATAAAAGAAGGTGCACTGCCCTCGCCACCGTGGGTGAAGCTACATGCAAATGCACCCAAAGAATTTCCAAAATTGCTAAAAATTTGCTAAATTTTATCATATATGTACTTTTTAAATCAAAATTTATGCATCTACGAACAATTAAATCGAATATTTTTATACATATTATGAATTTATATACTCATAACATATTTGATCTAACTTCACCGCTGATCGCCACCGCTGAACGACGCCATTGCTGCAGCTCGATTGCTTGGGAGTTGACATCTAAACTCTTTGTTGCGCCAAATTTTAGAGTGGGCCGCGGTTCACCCTGTCCACCCACTACGCTCAGAAATCAGCTGCTCGAGACGGACTGCTGCTAGCTTGCACTACAAGGCTGCATGCGGTAGGGTGATTCTGGTGACGGATAACCTCTTTTGCTATCACCTAATGATATTTTTGTTATTGTCACTGGAGTACTTTTGTCAATTGACTGATATGAGACCATAATAAAATACTTTTTTTAATTTTAAAATTTTGACACTGTTGATTTTGAGTCTGTTCGGATCAGCTACTACCTGTTGCGCTGTCCGCTGGTCGTCTGCTGCTCATAACAGTGCACATCAGCTGCCAAGATTGATTTGCGCGTTGCCGCAGCACAATCCCACATGCATTCCTTCTCTCTCTCTCTCTCTTGTTTCCCATCAACTGCCAAACTGCCAAAGATTGTCACCGTACCTCTTCCTCCTAGTAGCTGATATGCTTCAACAGCTGCTAGTGCGCGACTCGCTGCTCCGACACCCCCTCGCGCCGGATCGCCCTTGTACAATTCTTCAGTACGCCGACGACACCCTGATTGTCGCCCGTGCCGACCCCGCTGCGGTCAGCCGTCTCAAGGAGCTGCTCACCTGCTTCTCTCGCGCCACCGGCCTCGACATCAACTACGGCAAGAGCACATTAGTGCCCATGAATGTCCAGGCAGACAAAGCTGCCCAGTTCGTGTCCATCCTCTAGTGCACGCGTGGAGATTTCCCCCAAACGAACCTGAGGCTCTCTCTGTCAAATGTTAAACTCAACGTCACAGCCTTTGCTCCTCTCATCGTAAGTGTGGACATGTATTTGTCTGGTTGACGCGTCAGCCTTCTGATCACAGTGGTCGGCTTGTTCTTGTGAACTCAGTTCTTAACAGCTCGCCGGTCTATGCAAAGAGGCGCTCCAACTCTCTTCCGGTGTTATTGATGCTGTTGATACACAAAGGAGGGCTTTCTTGTGGGCTGGAGAAGACAGTGTCTCAGGTGCCCAATGTTTGGTCAGCTGAGCGCGAGCTTGTTTGCCCAAAAAAGATGGTGGCTTTGGCGTTCGAGACCTAACACTCCAGAACACATGTTTGCTCATGAAATTTCTCCATCGGGTACATGCAGGCGAGGGCTCGGCCTGGTTATTGTGGCTTGAAGCAGAGTTTGGAGGACTAAAGCCCCCGCCAACTTGGACGCAGGGGCGCACCGGGTGGCGCTCCGTCGGTTGCTACCTGAATACTGGCTACTCACCACGGTAGAGGTGGGGGATGGCCGCACGACATCCTTCTGGCATGACAACTAGTTGGAAGTTGGGCCCCTCGCCGATGTCATGCCGACGCTTTACTCCCACACCCGCACCAAAGACGCCTCTGTCCGGCAGGTGCTTTCCATCGGGCTGCGATCACATCTTGTTGCTCGGCTCACTTCTGCAGCAGTGGCTCAACTTGACGGCCTACTCCTCGCGCTGGCTGCTGTCACCTTGGCCGCGATGCGAGACACGAGCCGCTGCTGGTGGGAGGACGGCGAGCGCTGACTTCAGTCGTCCGCGATCTACCATACAATCATCTTCGAAGGGGCGCCTCCTTGTAACTACTACGACTTCATATGGAAAAACTGCGCCCCCTCCCTCGAAGGTCAAATTCTTTGGATGGCTTCTTGTGCAGGACAGGATACAAACTAAGGAGAATTTGCTCCGGAACATTGCATTGACTCGAGCCATTGCCCCTGTGCGATGCAGCTGTTGAGAGTTCGTCTCACCTTGTCGCCGGGTGCCCCTTCACAGCAGAATTCTGGTGCCATATTGGATTGCCGCTCTTAGAATCTGATGTGGACACACTTTGGCAAGTCTCTCCCCCACCCTCCATCCCGGTCCTCCACTTCAATGCTTTCCTTCTCCTGTGTTGTTGGCGCCTTTGGAAGCATGGACACGACGTCGTCTTCCGCTTCCAACCCCCTTGTCAGAGCCGTCTACTAGTTGGCTATCGTGAGGACGCCGAATTGTGGACATGTAGGATGTCGCAGCGCGATCGGCACGTAACCCGTGTGTGCATGTCAGTGTTCTCCTCTCCCAATCCATGCTATCTCCCAATGTAACTAACATGTAATGACTCCATGTTCGTGCTAATGAAAGGAATGAAAAGGTGGGGACTCTCTCCCGCTCCCCCCCCCCCCCCCCAAACTTCTAAAAAAAAGATTGATTTGTAGTAGGTCTGTTGCCTAACGGCAGATCCGCACAGCGCACCAACAAAACGCTATCAGTAGCTGCTCCGAACGGACTTTTTAACATAACTCTGATCGTTCGTTGTCTTTTAAATACTTTTAATAATAATATAAAATATAAAATATTTATCTTTTTTAATAAAATAAGTGGTTAAAATGGATGTAAATGAATAATATTGATAATTTAAAACCAGAATAAGTATATAATAAGTATATAGAGATGTGTCGCGGGCGATTTGGGTTGGGAACCTGGGAAGCGGGAAAGCACGCCCCCTTACCTCCAGAGTTTCGCTTTCAGCAGGATATAGCTTATATTTCACAGCTGCCACAATTCCACCAGCTTCTCATCATCATTATTATTTTTATTTTCGATTCACTTATCGCTTTGTCCTAGCATCCTAACCATATTTGAAATCGAAGTACTCCTGTATTATTTGTTGCATATCCTTTTCGCATGCGTAGCTCGTGTAACATATTGTAAGATGTCACGTCTTGCAGGTGCTCCGTACTCGTGATTGCTTGTAGCGTTGTTTTTGTGTTCTTTAATACCAATTGCTACAAGTAGTACCCTCAAGTAAAAGATCATTAGGTAGTATGTGATGAGGACATAGGTGATATTATTATTATTATTATTATTATTATTATTATTATGTTAGTCGACATGATCCTGTATAAGCGTGCATTTATCGAAAGACTACGCATGTTGATACTGAGATTATGCGGAGTCTAGGACCCAAATTCAGGTATTCAGTGAACCCAACCTGTCTATTTTACGAGGCTTTCGAATTTTTGCCAGTAGAAACAATATGGTTCAAAAATTTGTCACTAGACCCACAAATCATAAACACAGATAGTCTTATATGTCATTCACACATATGACAAATTCATCAAAAAGACATCGTTTCAAGTCTTAAATATGCAAATTTCTCTCTATTTTACACCCCTGTTTCCATCTTATATTGCATGATTTCCAATTTGCCTCCCATCTTTTACTCCATATTTCTACATAATTTGTTTCATGAATCCGCCTACTCAATTTGACTAACCGAGCAACATTTTCCCACTAATCGATCTGCTCCAACTCCCAAAAGATTTCGTGGGCCTTCGTGAAGACTTGCCTGATTTGGCTAGAGTGGCAGCGAAAGGCCAACAAAAAGGTCCCCATCGCTTCCTTTCTCGTGTGCAAGTTGCGGTTTAACAATGCTTGCTTGCATGCGAGGCCAGTATATATAAACGGCAGCAGTTCGCACGATGCGCAGGAAGCATGGCACACAGGACTGCAATCAACAGCTGCATGCAGACCAGTCTAATGACCACTACCTTCCCCTGCTTGAAGCCATGGCAGAGCTGCCGTCTTCCACCTGCCGCCATCGCCACCCCAGCGCTGAGTGCAAGTCCACATTCATGGAGGAGGTGGCGGCGACACACCGTGTCCCGGTGCCTGCGAGCGGCGCAACAGCAGCATTCTTCAGCACAAGCACGTTGCGGCCACCTTGACGATGATATCGTCGTCGTTGACGTCGGCGATCGCCGGAGCCCTGCTGGTGGTTTCCGCCCCTCTCTCTGGGGAGATTTCTTCCTTCACCACTCCAACCCAATGGGCTCCGATGAACAGCAGGTACTCTGTCCCTTCCATTATTCATTTCAGTACCTATACCTGTCGGTGACTATATATATATATTCAGCATGCATGCTCATTGGAGCACTGTTTTCATCACCAGACTTGGATGGCAAAACGAGCACAAGTCCTCAAGGAAGAAGTGAGAGACATTGTATCACGTTCAGTTACTCGCAGCCTGCATCAGAGGCTGCTTCTAGTTGATGCATTAGAGCGTCTGTGCTTGGATTACCTTTTCGAAGAGGAGATTAACGTCACATTAGCTGAAGTCAGCACTGCCGATGTCAGCGGCTGTGATCTTCAGACAGTAGCCTTCTGGTTCTATCTACTCCGGAAACATGGTTACAGAGCTTCATCAGGTAAGGCGTGGAGATCGAATTCTAAAATATATATGTGGACATATATATATTTCTCTGCTAGTTTTTTTTTTGAATAATTGATGTGCTGGTACTCCAGATGTTTTTGTGAGGTTCAAAGATGAAGATGGAGTTTTTTTAGTGCACAGTCCAGTGGACCTGCTGACCCTCTATAACGCTGCGAGTCTCAGGACCCATGGAGAGACAGTGCTTGATGAGGCTGCATCATTCGCCAGAAAACGTCTAGAGGCAACGTTGCCATACATGGAAGGATCATTGGCACGTGAAATAGAAAGTGCACTCGAGATCCCACTCCCTAGAAGGGTTAGCGTTTACGATTTAAAGGATCATATATCCAGATATGAGAATGAGGCTACTGTGGATCAAGCGGCGATAATACAACTTGCAAAGTTGAACTCTAATATTATGCAGCTCCATTATCAGAGGGAGCTGAAAATTATTACAAGGTGGAGTGCCCCCTTGCTGCTTGAAATTCCATTTTCCAGCACTGGTATTGATAACCTTTAAGAAAACATATGTCCAGGACCCATTAATAATCTCGAGGCAACAAATTTTGTTTCATGATTTCAATATGCATTCATATACTTTATTAATTATCTCTCTAATGAATTATCACATTGGATTTTAAAACACCTCTGAAAAGAAGTTTCATACATCTTATAGATGGTGGAAGGATCTACATCTTGAGTTGAAGCTCCCATTTGCTCGAGATAGAATCGTGGAGTGCTATTGGTGGATGCTTGGAGTATATTTTGAACCATGTTATTCACGAGGTCGCATAATATCAACAATGGTGATTTCCATTGTAACCCTCTTTGATGATATCTACGATTCCTATGGCACCGCGGAAGATTGTGAGCTATTTACCAAGTGCATGGAGAGGTGTGCATCTGCATTCTCAGAGAAATATTCTTATCCCCAATTCATTGTGTCCGTCTTATTTGTCATCTACTAATAGGAGTACCGTAGAACTGGTAAAAATAAAGCTCCTTTTATCAAGTTCACAACTATTATACCATCTAGTACTAATTTATGTTGGAAAATTTCACTCAGTTGTCATCTTCTGCCTTTGTTTTGTCATGTAGCAATGCTAGAAAGTTTCATTGTCAGGCTTTTTCTTTTTTACATATTATGGATATAAAGTAAATTATTACTGATATACTAGAAATATCTCTAGCAAATTAGAATTGGTGTGTGTATATTGAAATTGACATCAAATTGATATTAAATTTTAGTATTCATTTAGTTTTTGTGGACAAAAAATTATATACTCATTCTTATCAAATCAATTGTCCAGCTGGGATCTAAATGCTGCAAACAACCTCCCAGAGTGCATGAAATTCGCACTCAAGAAAATTTTTTATTCTTATCAAACCATTGAGAATGAACTCTCAAACGTGGAGAGATACCGTATGTTCTACCTCAGAAACTTTGTGAGTTATTCTACCCACCTGTGTATTTTGATGTACATTTTCATCTGAAAAATATCTAAAAATTAAATATCTATCTAATCACCTTCACAAATATGCACCATGGTTGCATGGTAGTCCATTATGAGTGACCTTGGGCATCAGCACCAACATATTTATGAACAAAATCCTGGCTGGCATTTTGTACATGTACTTTCTCCTGATGCACTATCTTCAATTGCAGACATTAGGTTTGGTTTTAGAAGTTTTAATGCAGAGGTCAAAATGCGGGAAGTTGGCTGTGTTCCAAAATCTGTGGAAGAACACCTGCAGGTTTCCTCAAGGATTGGTGGGTGCCCTATTCTGTCATGTGCTTCCTTAGTTGAAATGGGTGACATTGCAACAAAAGAGTCATTTGATTGGGTTTCCAGCATGCCTAAAATGGTGCAAGGATTGTCCATAATTCTAAGATTATTAGACGACCTTCAGACATATGAGGTATTATTACCATGTTCTTTTTGTTTGTGTTGGTGAAAACAAAATGAAGGCAAAAAATAATAAAATAATTGGCTAGAATAATATATTTCATTAATCATGTGAGATTTACAAAATACAGAATTCCAACATGACTGTCTTCTTCTGTCTTCTGCGTCGTTCTTAAGGAGATATCTAGCTTGAGAAATTGCGTAGTCCGCTAATTCCCGAGGCCATGCAGGGTTCGCCCGGCTAATTACATCTACAGAGCACGTCTGTAGAAAACCTCCGATTAAGCTACGCACAATGGTCGTTTCCACTTTACATCTTCTTTCATATGCAATACATATAATGCTGAACCCAATTACAACTGTGCTATTAATACTTTTAGTGCGAACAAAATTATTCGATGAAGTGGTTGACTTTCGCCTCGTCGGTGCACAGTCACATGAATGCATGTTTTCATCTACTTGAACGATGTATGTTGCCTTCGCCTCGTCAGTACTCGGCAATCATGTCCAATCCCGTTGCATAGCACGCACTGATGGAGTGGTGATTTGGTTTACAGTTGTTGATTGGATGATGCTTGATGGGAGAATGCGTGATCAGGCACTCTGAACATATATCCTCGAATATGAGACACGTGTGAGTTGATCCCATGGTCTCTCTAGATTCGGTACATGATCTGTCTTATACACGTGGCTCGTCCGCATCTCAGACTCCAGAACACGAGCATAAATCATGTGGATTTTCTGAATTCAATATGTAAACCGATCTTTCGGACACGTTCATACTGATTATGCTGACTCTCCACGGTTTTCACTGTTTTCTGTCGCAACAGGCAGACTGCCGATGCTCATACATGTGAGACATCCGTCTTCCTCTGTTTTTTTGTCACAACAAGCAGAATGCTGATGCACTGTCACAACAGGCAGACTGCCGGTGCTCATGCATGTGAGACCCGTCTTCATCCGTTCGCTGTCACAATAGACAGACCGCTGACTCACCGTCACAACAGGCAGACCACTGATTCACTGTCACGGCAGACAGACCGCTGATTCACTGTCACAACAGGCAGACTACCGATGCTCATACATGTGAGACACCCGTCTTCGTCTGTTTGCTGTCACAACAAGCAGACTACTGATTCACAACTCGCTCAGATCTAGCTGCAGTTTCTCACCATGGGCCATCGCCGAGGGTAGAATGACTTCGGGCTTCGTCGGATTCATCCTTGTCGCAGAAGTTCTCGCGGCGCTCCGGCGGCTGACAGTGCCGTGCATGGATGCGAGGCTTGGCGCGGTGTGGTCTCTCTGATGTGCGAGTTATGTTCCGACAACATGTGCTAGCGGCAGCCTGGCGGCGTCTTTTCGGTGTCTGCCTTTCTTCGGCTGGAGGGCTGTTTATATAAGCCAGAGGCTCTGGACGTGTTCTTATCCTCACGCGACCATTGCTAGGAGTTTGTTCCGATCCTTTTGCATGCGGCCAGCTCCATTCAGTTTTGATTTTGTTACGTAACCGGCGGCCGACTCCATCCACGCGGTGGCCAGGGATTCTCTTTGACCTCGTTGCATGCATGTGGCCAGCTCCATTCACGGTTTGTTGGTTGGCGTGCGGCAACTTAAAACAGAATCCTTTCAATCTTGTGGTAGATAACATTAAAGTTTAATTTGCTTGGACTTTCCCTCACGTGCAGGTATTTTAGTTTTGCATGCGCATGCGGCAACACGCTTTGTTTGTTGAGCATGATTCGACGTGAACAAAAAAATCCAGGAGCTCACAACTTACGTAGACTGCTTCTAGATGTATTTATACGTGGCCATAAGTGCTTCTATCATCTGTGAAATCCTCATGCAAACGAATTGGCCATCTTTATCGCACTTCACGCGTAGGAAATTTGTTTTGACTTAGTTACGTAACCAGCGGCCAGCTCAATCCACGCGGTGGCCAGAGATTTGTTTTGATTTCGTCGCCTGCATGTATCCAAATCAGTACATCACATAATCCATCTAGCCAGCAGGTCGTCGAAGTTTGTTTCAAATTTTGTTCTGCACAACACCGGCTAGATTTGTTGGATGGAGATAATTAGTACAAACAAGGAATTAATATTTTATTCCGGTCATTAGCACGTATAATATTTTATCTCGGCCATTAGCACTTATAATGTTTTATTCCGGCTATTTAGCACGTATAATTATTTTATTCTGGCCATTAGCATTTCAACTGTATTTATACATACACGTTTACGCATGGCTCCTGCATGTATTACATCTGTATATATTGATATATATTTTATACATGCTGATTCTCAATATAAACAATGTTCATATCGATTTTAATATATATCATCAACCTTCGCAAAAATAATCATCAAATAGTTTGAACTAAAAATACTATTACCGCTTCATTAATCTAGATATGGATTATTTTTCATGCATTAAACTTGTCATATATCTAAGCCACTTGATGTTGTAAGTTGAATTCAACTCTATATACATTTTTCCTTAGCCAATAGTTTGAACATACAACTAATAGTAGCTATTGTTCATGCAGCGAGAGAGAATGACACCTCACGTTGCTTCAACGATTGATAGCTACATGAAAGAGCACAACGTCTCGATTGAAGCTGCACGGGAGAAGATACACGAGTTGAAGGAGGAGACGTGGAAAGACTTCAACGCTGAGTGGTTGGACCCTGAAAAGTCCCAGCCGAAGGAGATCTTGGACAGGATATTCAACCTGACAAGAACCATGGAGTTCTTCTACAACAAGGACGACAACTTCACAAACTGTCATAACATCAAGGACGCCATCCACTATTTATGTTATTCAAAAATTTATTTAAATGTGTAAAATTATTCTTCATTCTTTAAATACCACTTAAATAATAGCAAAAATTTTTATATTTGAATAAATTTTTTAAATAAAATAAACGATTAAAATTGATGTTAAAAATCAACGGTTTCAATATTTTAAAACCGAAAACCGGAGGGAATAGCTTAGTAAGTCAAGCAGTCAACCAATGAACGAATGTTCTACCATAGAATCTACCTTCTATTTTAACAGGTGGGGCTTGTCGCGTCACCTCCACTACGTCCCAGAGATATTATCTGCAATTTTCTGGACCGTTCCAGCCCTCTTCAATCATGTAAGATTTTCCTAACTGTTCCAAATGACAAGTTTGTTGTTGATTGGTATAGCTTTGTCTCTCCGTGGCCACAGTTCCTACCATACTACTACGTGATCTTTCTGACGATATTATTGTTTGACCGAGCGAAGAGGGATGATGACCGGTGCTCGGTGCTCATCCAAGTACGTAAACATGGCTTATTTTAAATCGATTTTAAATCGAGTATTCATTTGCAACACGTTGCATCTTTCAATTCTGGACGGAGATTCTGATGCCCTTTTCCAATGTACAGCTGAACATACAGAAGCTTTATAACAATGCTATGATTCTTTATGATTTCCTGAACCTGTGTAATCACTATAGATGAATGATATGCCACGAGAAACATTTCTGGAAAATCACTCGCGCCCCATTACGTGAGGGCCACACTCGTTACGTAGAACAATGATGCAGCTCGCACATATGAGGATCCTCGGCAGTTAGGGTATAGTCGACTGCTTGCTCATTTGACATATTTGCCCTTGCAGTTCCTCTACAGTTTTATAGCTTGCTCGAAGATGGCTGATATTCCATCCATTAGCTACCTCTTAAATTTTTGTGGTTTGAAAATGTTATCCTTGTAGTATTTCAATTCTGCTATGCTTTCTCTGATATCATCCATTGCTCTATGGGTATTTTGTTTTCTTGGAGTTTGTTTCCTTTCTGCAAAGCACCAAATGGAAAAACAATATGCTTGAGTCTCATCCATAGTATTGCATGATTATTTGAAACATTTACAGTCATTAAATACACAAATGGTCCCTCTGTGCTTACATTGTTGCTGCTGGGACAACAGTTTTAGTTCAGTTTTGGATTAGATTTATTTGCCTAAACTACATCAATTTAAGAATGGAGTATGCCTTAAAGTGGCTAGCAAAAGGTAAATCATAGCAGCATGATCTTCCTCTTTTCGTAGTACCTCATGTTAGAAGCAAAATTGAAGACTGTTTCGTATAAACCCAAAAAGATATAGCTGAGAACTATTGTGATGCAAAATACAATGTATTGCAATGCCACTGTCTAAGCATCGCTACGGTAACTACTAACTGCTGAAACTAAAGAGAACATGTTCATCAGATTTACTTTACCTTTGGGGTACCATCTGATGCACAAAGCCATTATACTGCTCACATCAACAATTACATGAGAGAAGATGGCTGCAAGCTGTGGCATATACTTCTGACAAGAACAGCAAACATAAATGTTACTCCCTCCGTCCCCAAATATAAGCATTTCTGGATTCGGTCAAAGTCAAACTTTATCAACTTTGACTAATAATATCTATAAATTTAAATAATTTTTTATATAAAAAATTACATATTATGAAAGTATGTTTAATGAAGAATCTAATAACATAATTTATATATGATAAAACATTATTAATTTTATATTATTAATGGTCAAAGTTAAAGAAGTTT
>BCLG01001220.1:95692-124218 GCA_001602295.1 Zoysia matrella
CCACACAACAACAAGGCAGCTCCCTGCCTTTTTTTTATATTTCAGTATAATAAAACTTTATGTACACATATGTAAATAAACTCTCAGGATAGGACTAAAAATAATCCTGTTAGTGTCCAGTGGAACTTGTCTATTCTAACTCAAACAAACAAAGTTGCAGAATCATCTACAAATAGATGCTATTAAACAAAATATGAAAAACAAAAACCGATTATATAATTATTTCTTCACAAGTTGAGAAAAGTAATGGTACGGTCATGTTCTTTCCAAATCTTCTTTAAAGAGCATCTAAGTAGATGCAGTAAGAGTAGATGAGGAAGCATACACAACTAATTTGTCCACAATTCAGTCTTTTGTTGAGAAAAAGAATTCTTGACTTGTACTGAACAATTGTTCGCATCCACTAATTGGATAATTTATTCACATCAAACTCAGCAATACCGCTACCTATATATTAGTAAAGTAACTTAATGCACAAAATACAACCAGGAAAGTGATGAAACACTCAGACCAGTTCATTCACACTGGTGAAGAATGTAATTGGGATGTCAATTGTCAAATACCTGATTCAGCAATCCGCTTGTCAAGTGGACTACTTCCATTATTATATATAAATTTGTACTTTTTCTAAGCTAGAATTAAATAGAAGTGCCACATTTAAACACAAATTCTTCCATAGCAAATAAGAAAAGTTTGATAGTTATTCATACTAACCTTCAGAAATTGTAAATCCACGTAAACAGAGTTCCCAGCTAAGAGTGGAGTGGCTGAACCTACATGCCTCCTAACAAAGTTCATAACCTGCCAACAGACCAATAGAACTCTATTAGAGAAACAGAAAAAAATACACACTTTGACATACAGATACTAGCAATCTCATTACAGTAAACTGCTTCTCTAGAAATTGAGGTGAAACATGTTGTGTCAGATATATGGGCATGTGTGAAACCTTTCAGAACATTGCAATTGCATGCTAGGATTCTAGGCAACGTGATAAGTTAAAAACTAGTGTTGCAATACAGGATATAGCAAAGAAAATAAGACTATTTATAGTATATAACTTCAAAATGTCCAAAAAAAAACTGATTACCATAGAAAAAAAAACATACTTGTGCTTCTGCATCAAGCTCAGAAAGCTCACTCTGCAGTACTCTTTCCGTCAGACCTAAGTAGTCACTCAGGGTTAGCTTATTTATATTCAGGTATAAAAATAAAACAGGAAGATGCTATTTTAGAAGAGAGTTATACTTACCACTAGCTGCATGATGAGTTTTGCACCATTCACCCATATTATCTAAACATTCCTTGGTCTGTCTTATAACCAAGTCAGGACCCTTCAAAATAGTAGGATGCACGTGGTAAATAATTTTATTTACAGATGGCCACAGACAAACATGTTATTCGACATTTATAAGACTATACTAGTGCCCTACAGATATGAAGCGCTCACTACCNAAAAAAAAAAAAAAAAACCCACAACATCCCCCAGGATAATTGCTCGAGAACCACCACTATCTTAAAATACTGGCATAAACACTATATTTTAGCATTTCAAGTATCTATTGGATCATCTATACTAATAATGGAATAATGCTCTACGAGTCACCTTATATTCAAAACTAGCCACATTTAGTACACGAATAAGGGTTCCACAAGAACAAACAAGGAACTAGCTAAAAAAAAAACTTATCACCGTTATCTGATGTGCATAGCTCAATTCCATAAACATATTTCTGGTTAGAATCACTACTCCCTCAATTGTTGACTACAAGTCCCATTATAAGTAGGTGTTGCAGTTATAATCAGTGATAGAGAGGCTATCTCCTCCCTACATAGTTTTAACATTTTCAACTAGCACTGCTATACAGAAACAGAAAGAGCAATACGTTAAGATATCAAAACTGAACACCCAACACCACGAAGAACACCACGAAGAACACCATGAAGCTGTGTAAAATCAATATAGAACAAACCAACAGAGATACTTAAGTTTAAATGCAACCTCTATTTGTTTTGTAAGTTTACCATCCGTTATGATGCAAGCTATCTCCAGAATTCGATCTTTCGTAATATCCAAACCTGCACCATCCAGGAAGATTGTGCTTTACATTAGTCATCGGAAGCATATAATGAAAGTTTTAAAAAAAGGTATATCTATCCATAATGACTCGTGCTTATTTGAGAAAAAAAAATCTATCCATAAAGAAGCCTCATAGGAATAGGTAACAAAAAATTAGTCTCATCAGATCAGAGATCAAATAATTACATATTGAGAAAATCATCATGAAATGTCCTCGTTTGTTTCAGGTCAGTAATAGTAATTGGGAAATATGAGATTGAACCCTCTTTTGTCTGCAGTTACTCGGGTTTTCCGTAAAGTATATGTTAGGCCATATCCATGAAAGAATATTTGTATAAAAGCATTTGATGGTATGCACACGTGCCTAGATTAAAGGTCAGAATCATCAATTCCATAAAGATAACAGTATTAGAATAACAAGATGCAATTCTTGTCACTTTTGGTTAGTTACACTATGAACATATCAAAAACAGAAGGAAATTTGATCTTAAATTTAGGATAACTTATTCCACACAGAAATTTCTTCAAGTTCTAGAAACTGTTGATAAGTAAATTAAAGCATGGAAGAGGAATGATGGTGCACCATCAAAACTCAATGCTCCAGTTACTTAAAGTAAAAGAAGTTCCAGAAATCTACAAAAGGCTCACCAGTCATTTCCAAATCTATCCATACCAAAGGCATCTTGTAGTCAATAGATGATTTTAACAGCATCTCTTCATCATAGTTTACCGAAACTATGTCATTCTGCCCATTTTTATCTGCACACAAATGCAATTTTTAACCACATCAATGACTGGTGATTACAATCATTCAAGCGTTAACCAACCACTCTCCCCCAAGTAACCAAAAGGGTTTCTCTCCATTTTTCTTTACAGGATGTTCAAGACTGGATTTGCTCTGAAATTAGTGTAAACTCATCGTTCAAAACGGCATATAAATGAAAACGGAGGCAATAACTTATAAGGCAGATTAATTATTTGGCATTTACATTTTCACAAAAAAAAAATTGGCATTTGCATAACGGCCATAGCAAAACTCATCGGTAACACTACAAATATCATGCTAGTTTCGTTTGTTCTTGACAACTGAGCACCAATATCACCACCAGCACTGTGTGTGTAACCAGCTAAATTTACAGGGATAAGCAGGATCCATACAAGCAATTACCCATGCGGAACAGAGGAAGAAGTTGATTAAGCTATCCACTACTTGGACATCAATTAGGACTACAAGGACCGAAGGAGTACCAACCAGGTTTGCTGGTAGCAGAATCATCCGTGCTGGAAGATGGCTGCTGCACTTCAACTCCACCATCTTCTTCTCCATCGTGATCAACGTCTAGACGAAGGGCCGAAAACATGTTTCCAAGCCTATACATCTGAGTTCGATTGTGTATAATCGAATTCTGCATTCATGGCACAAACATATCAGTACAGACACAGGCGGACCGACCAATCGACGCTACAGAGGATTGGATGCCCAGCCCCAACATCCCCCCACCACCACCACCGCGCGCAGAGGTCGACGCATCCCCGCTACGTCCAGCCAATAACCGTCAACTACAAATGGAAGGAGTATTTGGGAGGTCTCAGCTCTCACCGTCCAAGCTGGAGGACGACGAGGGCCAGCCCGAGGGGGCAGGCTTGCGTCCGGTTCTGGCCGCCCGAGACCGAGGCGCAGCTAGCTGCCTGGCTGCGCCGTGCCTGCTGCAGCGCTGCGGTGCTGTGCCTGTGACGGCGGGGAACACGTACGCGAGCAGTCACCCGGTAGGCGGTGCAGGCGTGCAGCTGGCTCTCCGCAGAAAATCCCCTGGAAAAGGCTGCCGCAATCGCCTGCCCAGGTAATGTGCGGACTACAGCACGGAAAGGGGTCTAAGATGTAAACGGCCCACACGCACTGAGCCGTCTTACGCTTAAAGTCCAATTGTATGATGGTTAGGAAGAAATTTGAGGAGGTATAAGAAGTAAACGGCCCACACGCACTGAGCCGTCTTACGCTTAAAGTTCAATTGTATGATGGCTAGGAAGAAACCTGAGCGGGTCTAAGAAGTAAACGGCCCACACGCACTTACGCTTAAAGTCCAATTGTATGATGGCTAGGAAGAAATCTGAGAGGTCTAAAAAGTAAACGGCCCACACGCACTGAGCCGTGTAACGCTTAAAGTCCAATTGTACGATGGGTAGGAAGAAATCTGAGGACGACGATCATGACGTAGCGAAGATACGCTTATCTTTCAAGCACCCAGTATCTTTAAATTTATTTCCCAAACCTACTTCTCATTTTCTATTAACTAAATGCCACCTCAGAGCACGGAGATGCTTGCCTGGGAAGAACCGCCTCCCGGTAGAACCAAGCACTGCGACCTGTCTCGGTGTCTCTGATGGAGACAGAGTCGTGTTCGATCCATCCAAGCGGGCGCTACTAATGCAGAGCTGCCAAGGCATCCTAATCCTATAGCAACAGCCACCGTTGAAAACGTATCAGGTGCGCCGCTGACAAGTGACCGTGGCAGCAGAAGGAAAAAAAAAAACAATGTAGTATGATCGAAATGGACATATGCGGCCACGAACAGTGCGCCGTAGCTTTTTGTTCGCAAACATCTGCATCCGCTGGTCACGGATATAACAGTATCAGATTCATGAAAACTTCGATTGTTATTAGGACTTTGAGAGAGAATTCGCTGAGTATATCTTCTCGAAGATGTAGATGCAGAGACGGAGACTTTTTGTTCCGTTATCTGTCTGTCTGTTAGATCCGGCTAACTAATTATTTGTCTTAAAAAAATTAGTCAATTTTCTTCCAACAGATGAACTAACAGAGAGACTAATTTTTAGTTCATCTACAGACTAATTATTTTCTAATTAATCGATCCGATGAGACTAATAGAGACTAACAATTCATAGATACAATAAAAAACCTAAAATACCTTTGATTTTTATTTTCAGAAACCAACTTGAAAATAACGAAACTATCGGATCAAAATCAGAAACATATGAAACCTTGTCTAAACTTTGTACAAAATTTAAATACACTAGTGGTCTAACAATTATTCATAGATCCAGATATACACAGACTAATAATTAGTCGAGAATAAAATAGATATTTTATCAAAGAATAGACTAACAATTAGTTTTTTCTCTAAAACAGACAACAGACTAATAATTAGTCGACTAATTATTAGTTCAGACTAACAATTAATCGGCTGAATCCAAACAGGCTCTTAGTCCCTCTATTTTCAAATATTAACATCATTTGATTTTTAACTAATTTTAATCATTCGTCTTATTAAAATAATATTTGAATGTGAAACATTATTAGTCATGTTTCAAGTATCATGAATAATGAAGTAAATTATAATAAAACATATTACATTTATGATAGTTTTTAAATAAATTGAATGGTTAAAATTGATGTTAAAATTTAACAGTGTTAATATTTTAAGACTGAATGGAGTAGAAAGGGAGTTATCATGTTTTGTTTCTTGGAAAAAGAATCGTTGGTGTTGATTGGTTTTGAGAAGTATTTTTTGGATTCTGTCAATGCAATATTCTTATTCGTAGAATATGTACATTTTCTTATTCGCTTACTTTTTTTGTCCTAATAAATTGGTGTGTGCACCTCGATGCCGCCGAATCCCGTGTGATTACGTAGGTCATTTTTATTTGAGAACAGAGGCAGAATGCTAGGAGAACCAAGTGTAAAACACCATATAATATACGTCCTGATAGCAACGAAGGCCGTATTGTTCAGATGCAGCTTGATATAATTTTTTTACCAAAAAAAACTGAAAAGTGAAGCTATTGGTTACTACGGATACGAATAGTATTTATTCAAATCGGCATCTGATCCAGATGAATACTTTTGAAATACACCCCATTTCCGGCCACCGACCCCCACATACATATTTTATTTATAAAACTTATCAACATTTGAGCCCCATCTACATGTTTATTTACTCGCAAAGTGTTCACACTACCACTATTTAAGCTGATCCAGGTATTGCCCGTAGCACTACAAGCTCAGGCATCTCCACTTTGCAGTGTAGTGTTCTACGACACAACACGACACGACACGAACAGTTCAAGTGATTAAGCAAGGCCTCGTCGAGCGAGCTCGATCATGGCGCCGGAGGAGCCTCGCACCTACACCATCGGCTACGCGATGCTGCCAAACAAGCACGACACCTTCGTGCAGCCGTCGTTCCTGGAAGTGGCGGCGCGGCACGGGATCCGTCTCGTGGCCGTGGACGCGTCCCGGCCGCTGGTCGAGCAGGGGCCGTTCGACCTCATCGTGCACAAGCTCTACGGCCAGGAGTGGTGCGCGCAGCTGGAGGCCTTCTCCGCGCTCCACCCCGACGTCCCGGTCGTGGACCCGCCGGCCGCCATCGAGCGCATCCTCGACCGCTTCACCATGCTCGACGCCGTGTCCGGGCTCAGCGTCGCCTCGCCCGGAAGCCAGGAGCCGGTGGGCGTCCCCAGGCAGGTCTTGGTGAACGACGCCGCGGCCCTGGAGGACGACCCGACCGCCGCTGTCGGGGACCTCCGGTTCCCGCTCATCGCCAAGCCGGTCGGCGTCGACGGCAGCGCCGCGTCGCACGACCTGCGCCTCGTGTACCGCCGCGAGGGCCTCCGCGGCCTCCACGTCCCCGTCGTGCTGCAGGAGTTCGTCAACCACGGCGGCGTGCTGTTCAAGGTCTACGTGGTGGGCGACCACGCCACCTGCGTCATGCGCAGCAGCCTGCCGGACGTGTCCGACGAGCGCCTCCACGACGCGGCCGCCGACGCCGCGGTCCCCTTCGCCAACATCTCCCTCCGCCCGCCCTCCGACAGCAGCGCCGAGATGCCGCCAGCCGACTTCGTCAGCAGGGTCGCGCGCGAGCTCCGGCGAGCCCTCGGCCTGCACCTCATCAACTTCGACCTGATCCGCGCGAACGACGGCAAGTACTTCATCCTCGACATCAACTACTGCCCGGGATACTCCAAGATGCCGGGCTTCGAGCCCGTTCTCACTGAATTCTTCTTGGAGATGCTTCGTGCGAGACCTGTTCTTGATGAGCCACCTCGTCCCCAAGAGGCTGAGGTCCCCGGGAGAGGGTTCGAGGTGATCCCTGGTCCCTCCTCCAAAGCAGAGCTGGGACAGGTTCTTGCCTAGAATGTGTCCTTGTGTTTGAACAGGATTCTCAGTTCACCGATTGAACTGGTAAATTGATGAAAATGTCCGGTTTGCCTATTCAGATTCCAGGTAATTAAGGAAAACGAGGATATTGTAGTAATTCATAACTATACATTGAAGGGTGTCTTGTTGCATGTTTGTAACCTTGTGTTCTGGTGAAAAAGAACTGTTGCTTTTAACTGGTTCAAAAAAAAATTCTATACAGCTTCTGTGAAAATCTCATGTTCCAAAAGAACCCTAAGTTGCATGTGAGAGGTGTGATTTTCATTCTTAGAGGAAACTTTACAACTTGGCGGCGTATTTTGGAATGAAAAAAATAACAAAAAACACGTGAACAGATGATTGTGCACTGCAAGAGATGGAAAGGAACTTTCATTGCTACTTTTTCGATAGTGGAAGGAGTGCGGGAAACACACATAACTAAACAAATGATTGTGCACTTAAGCCATCTTGGAGGGGTGCAAATACCCTGTCTACTAAACGAAGTTGTTGCCCGAAAAAGCAATGCGCTAGCACAAACCATAGTCGGAGGGGCGCAATGCTACCCTGTCCGGCGCGCGACGTCGTTGTCCAGGACCAGCCGCGCGCACTCTGCAGCGCACGGCGACAATACGCCGGCGTTTCTGCAGGGAGTCCCGTGCCCAGACCCTGCGAAGTTTGAACTAAACCCATCCATTTCATTTCGAGGAAATACCAGCATTGCACGGATTGGGAGAACATATCGAAAACGACATTTCAGATAACTCATTAGGCGCTTAAAATAGCTCATATCCAACACATTCATTTTTTTAAAAAAAAAAATGGCTGTATTTGACAGAGCCTTGTCCATGATCCAGCTAAAACAAGAAGAGGACTACAAAGTTTGGGTCAAAGACAAAATTGCCACGCCCAAACTGGAGTCAAGGAGAACTGATGACTAAAAATCTACTAGTCTGAAGATGAGCCGCTCCTAGACGTGTCGCTCTATCCCTAAACAAATAGCGCTGTTCTGCACATTCTGCATGCAAGAACCACGAACCGATCAGCCGCTGGGCCGGCAACGTAGATGCAGAAACACGTCTCACTCCCAGTCCCCATCCATACCAGCATCGTGATTTTAAGAACCCTGCAGTTAGAAAAAAAGAACCTTCGTAAGTTTTTACGTGCTTGACTACTCTTCAGTTTTTACATGTGAAGCCTGCAAATAATTAGCAGGCCTTATGTATTCTCTTCGTTCTTTAATTGATGTTGTCGTTGACTTTTAAATTTAACTTTGACTATTTGTTTTATTTAAAAATTTTACTTGAATGTGTAAAATTTTAAGTTGTGATTCAAATAGCTCCAACGATAAATCAAATTATATTAAAATATATGAAATTTATCAAAATATTTTGAATAAAATAAATGATCAGAGTTGAATTTAAAAGTCAACGACGACGTCCATTAAAAAACGGAGAGAATATACAGGAAAAAGGGGGACATAGAAAGAAGCTTACTCCATTAAGCCAGTCAGCAACAAAGTCATCCAAGTGACTAATCTCATCCTCTGCCTCACTTGTTCCCATGAGGTCACCAACAGCCTGCAGATCAGCTACGCCACCATTCTCGTGGACATTACCACTCCCACCCCCAGCATTCAGCATCTGTGTCTGGATGTCAAAGCTGCCTATCTGGATGCAAGGCGACGCAGGTCCGATGTCTGAACCCCTAGCCAGAGCAGAGGTATCCATCGACACCGACGTAGAGTTCACGCTGCTTCCTAAGCCGAACGGCGCCATCTGCTCTCTGAAACCAACCACCGGTGGCGCCGCCATGTGGTTTTGGAACCCGTTCCCGATGGGTGTCACCGGACCAGACGAGGCAGCAAGTCTCGAGAGCTGGTTGATGGTGAGGCCGTTGCCGTTCCCCTGCGAGGGAGCTCCAGGAGTCCCATCACTACGGCCACACCCAGGAAACATCGCCGGCAGCTCGGCGATCCAGGAGTTGCCAGAGATCCAGGTTCCAGCGGGCAGTGGTTGGGTTCCGTTTGAGATGTTCCCAAATGAATTGACAGCATAAGGCAAAGATCTGCTTGCGTCGAACGGCACGCGATTCGATAAATTTTCAGTGCAGCCGTTTGAAGGACTCGCAAAAAGGAGATGACCACTTGGTAGACCGCCACTGCTAGATGTGTTTCCATGGAAATTGCAAGAAGAAGTGAGTAGTGCACCGGTGAGCAGGTTGCCACCACGGCCAGCTCCAACCAAAGGAACGGACAAGTTTCTCTGGGAGCTCATGGGTTGAACTGGGCGATGATGAGATGGCAGCAAACGCTGCATTTTTGAGTGCAGAGGGAGAACTGTCCAGCCCGTTCATGTTGGTATTGTTCCAGACCCTCTCCCTCCTCCACGTTTCAGGTTCAGCAATGCATGGAGTAGGCTGCTTGAGGGTGCCAAGGGTCAGCCTCTTCAGGCCGAGCCGGTACTTCTGAAACCGCAAGATAGCATATGCATTTTGTTGAGAGAAAAGATTTACAAGGACGAAGAGAGATAAAATGTGCTGTTAATCTGAAAGCAAATGATTATGCAAATCAGCAGGAAACTGTTAATAGTAAGGGGCTTTCCATAGTTGCAGCAACACTAGAAAGTGTACTGAACTCTACTTGTTAGAATTAAACAAAGAACAGAATTTAAGATACAACACCTATCCCGACTGGATTAAAGGGGGTAAACATTGAAAACATACTCAATTAGTAATGCATCAGACCTGTCTCTTATGTGTAGCAACTAGTGAAAAAATTCACTGTTAATCTAAAAATGCACTGTTAATCTAAAAGCAACTATCCATTCAAATCAGCAGAAACAATAGAAAGTTCACTGAACTCTACTTTTTAGAATTAAACAAAGAACAGAATTTAAGATACAACACCTATTCCAACTGGACTACGTGGGTAAACATTGAAAACATACTCAATTAGTAATGCATCAGACCTGCCTATTATGTGTAGCTACTAGTTAAAGAAAAAAATAATAGAAAATCATAAATGTCCAATATAGCTTATAGATGAGATATATTGAACAAGAAATAAGATTACCCAATGATCTTCAACAATAACAAAGTAGGTTTGGAACTAAAACATACAGTTCAAGCATAAGCCCAAAATAGAATGGTAGCAGGGGAGAAAATACCTGCAGATGACTCGCAACTTGCTCTTTGGTGAGGCCCACAGTAATCATTTCCAATATTTTCTTTGGAACAGCCCCTGTACAGCAGAACATTTGTTACGCATAAAAAAAATAATTAGTAGTACTTACCTATATTTTAAAATATAAACATTTCTAGATTTGGGTTTGGATAAAGTCAAAATTTTCTGACGTTTACTTAATAATATCTAAAAATATACATGATTTTTAATATAAAAATATGATTTTTATGAAAGCTTAGTTCACAATAAATTAAAAAATATAATTTTTATATGATAAAACATCATTAGTTTTTTATTATTAATGATCAAAGTGATAAAAGTTTGTTTTGACTAAATTTAAAAATATTTATATTTTTGTAACGAAGGGAGTATATCGATAACCAAGCCATTAAAAGTGAGCTCTAACTATCAACGCCGATGTGACGGACCACTTCAACAAAATTGCGGTGCAGAGCAGGTGACCGCTGGATCCTCTGCCTCTTCTGGGCTGACGAGCGCGCGTTTCCACCGTCTTCCTCAGGATCATCTCCGTCCCTCTTGTTCTTCCTCGAACATCTCCTGGTAGCGTCTGCGTCATTCTTCTCACTCTTAGCGTCCCAGGACTGATGCCTCTGAATCTGATCAGCGTCGTTGCCGGCGCCGCGGATGCAGTTCCTCGGATCGTTCTTGCCCTTCTTCACCACGTGCATCCATATGCTCTTGAGTCGATCGAGGTGCACCGGCTTCACCAGGTAGTCGTAAGCGCCGTGCTTAATTCCCTTCATCGTCGTCTCCATCTCCTCGTTTCGCGGACAGCACTGCATGACGCAAGTGTCAGCCGTTCTGGAATGGAGAACATTTACAATCTCCAGAGATCTGGAGACATATCCATGGCATCGTAATATAAAAGATGCGTCTGGGCGAGGGTTTACTGATGACTGGGATATCCATCTCGAGGCCGACGAGCTCGAAGAGCTTGAACCCGTCCATGTCCGGCATGTGCACGTCGCTGATGACCAGGTCGAACTGTTCCCCGCCCTTCCTCGCCCTGAGCATCTCCAGGGCCGTCGCCGCGTGCTTCACCGCCGTCACTGCATCACATCGCAAGGGGAAACAAATTCGCGAAAAATCACATAAAAGAATCCATCAATCATACGGCATCGGAGAGGATAACAGAATGACGGGGAAAGGTAGAGAGGACGAACAGTGGCAGGAGCAGAGAACGTCACCGTTGTACTTGCAATGCCGTAGTTGCGTCTCGAGGATCTTGAGGCAGACGTGGTCGTCGTCGACGGCGAGCACGCGCAGCCTGGCAAGGAAGCTCTCCAGCGAGTCCCTCTCCAGCTCGTCCATCCCTGCCCGCTCGGGATCCGCGCACACGATCACCACCAAAGAAACCGATCCCGGACCACAAAAAATTTGAAAAATTCGACCTTTCTTACCTCCTCCAGTGGCGAACGAACTCCACGATCAGTCTGAGCCCGGCGACGCGAAGGATTGCGACGGCGGCGAGTTCACGGTGAAGAGCGAAGCGAGAAGGTGAGGTGACCTGCAATGGTGAGGTGAACTGCAAAGATGGAAGGTATTCAACCTGGAGTGGAAATGTGGTTTCCCTTATTAATGCCTGCCTTCCATTGTGGTGTGGCGTGTGCTTAGAGGAACCAGCTGGCATCGGTTCATCACTTGACTGCTGGCGCTCTCTTTGTTCCAGTTTTGGAAATCGGGGACCAGAGTTTTGTTTGCTGTTTATATATCTTCAGCCAATTTCTGACGGAATTTCTCTGATTTTTCTGTGCCACGCTTGTTAGTACTGTTGTGGAAACTCTTCTATTTCCAAAACAGAAAATACAACATGCAGAAGGCTGACATGGTCTTTGTAGTGAATGTTGTGTGTGTGTGTGTGGCCATTTGGACCTCTGCGTAGATTGGAACGTACTACTCCAGTCCAGTCCAAATGGGCGCTCAGAGTTTTACCAGAAAGATTTGCCTTGATTCTAAAATTAATTACTGGTCCTGTACGACTGCAAGTCCATTAGCAGCTAAATAAATACTTCATCCGTGCCAAAATAAGTGTCGTTTTAGATTTTCAAACTTCTCTCTTTAACTATTCATCTTATTCAAAAATTTGTGAAAAAATTATTTATTTTATTGTGAAATGATTTATTATTAGAAGTACTTTAAATTTGGCTTATTTATTTTTGCATTTTTGTAAATTTTTTTAATAAGATGAATGGCCAAATGACGATTTTAAAAAGTCAAAAACCTCACTTATTTTGAGACGGAGAGAATAATACTAAAGCCTAAATTTTGAGAGCTGGCTCTTCAGCAATTTGATAATTGAAAAATTGAAAAAAATTGAGAATTAAAAAATTAGTTGGTAAACAGGTAAAACAGTTACCCAAAAAAACTGGTTTCATAATTGTTTACAATAAATCAGAAAAACCGAGTAGTTTATTGTAGCATAGATTTTGATTTTTAAATTTGGCCGGCAAACTGGCAGGTTTTTTTTAGTGGTTCATGATTTTTATTAAACCAATGGTGGTTTCGATAGTTTAATAGGCAGGACTAACCCTGCTTCACCTTCTTTTCTCATGCTATCTCCTTTTCATATGATTTGATTTTGGATCAATTTGATACATGCCATTACAATTTTGTGAAATTTAAAATATGACATTCGGATCCACGTGTCATTCACTGTAGGGCCTCATCTGTCATTGACATATCAATGACATATTTTAAAATTTGCAAAATTGTAATGGCATGTATCAAATTCACTTTGAATTTTACATGGACTATACCTTTTGGCAGACAAGTGGTATTGAACTCAAGAGCTTTGTGTGCAGATTACAGTGAACACGGAGGGAATACACTGCTAAAATTGATATTTGTTCTTTTCTACCCCCTCCGCTCTAATAAAAGCTTATTTTTGAGTTTTATTGACTACAACTTTGATTAATCATTTTTATAGATTAAGTTAAACCTAGTATTTGTACTTTTAAATTCATCAAAAAAACATTTTCATAATATATAAAATTTATGTTATTAAAATTAATTAAATTTATCAAAATTATTGATCAAAAAGTCATAGTCAGTAAAAAGTTAGAAATAAGCTTTTATTGGAGGCGGATGTAGTATATGGTAGGGGTGAGATCGTGAGAATCGGTGAACCTTAGGTTCATCTCAAACCTCTTTAGTTTAACTAAAATAAACTAGTTTAAAAAAATGATAAATACATTTTGGCCACCTTTGGCCCCAATGAAGCTTCACTCTTACCAAGAACCGTATCCACAAGTCGTATGTTATCAACAACGCCATCAGGATAACCACATTGCTTAATGCTCACCTATAATTTACGTAGCGCTAAGCGAAGCGCCCATAAGATCAACGCGGCGGCGTAAAAGTAATCCCTGCGGTACGGTGCTGCGATTGCGAAACTTCCCGCCGGTGATCGTCACCAGCAGCGACGCCGAATCCGAGGAACCCCGGCGCGCGCACCAACCCACCACCGTGCGTGCATGCAGGCGGATCCACCGCGGCGCGACCAGGTCAGAGTGGTCAGAGGAATCGTTTCGTCCCCACCAACCAACGTCCATCTCCCGCGCCTGCTCCTCTGACCGACCGACCACTCGCGCCGCTGCCCACGCCTCGCCAACCCAGTTTCCCGCCGCTGGCGCACACGGGTTTCGTTTCCGGCCGAAATCAAACCAAGGGAAATGCCCCGGCGGCATCGCCTCCGCCTCGTGCCGCGCCGTTTCCCACCCCCACCAACCAGCCCCGCCGGCCCCGGCGCCGAGCTATAAAATCACGCCGCGGGACACAGCGGACAGCAGCAGCCAACGCATCACCAGGCACCAGTTGAGTGGGACTCACAAATCACAACTCACAACAACGCAAGCGCAACTAGAGTTCAGCAGTCGAGCAGCAGCCAGCCAGCCAGCCAGCGGCAGCAGCATGGGGGTCTCAGTGGGCAGGGTGGCCGTCGCCACTGCCGCCTCCTTGGCGGTGAACTGGCTGGCCAACTCCTTCCACCTGCCCACGCAGCAGCACCACCCGGCGCTGGCCCTGCTCCTGCCGGCGGCCGTGTTCGCGGCCGTCCTGGCCGCGGCGGGCTCGAAGAAAAGCAACGGCAACGCGCCGCCGCCCGGCCCGACACCCGTGCCGGTGTTCGGCAACTGGCTGCAGGTGGGCAACGACCTGAACCACCGCTTCCTCGCGCGCCTCTCCGCGCGGTACGGCGCGGTGTTCCGGCTCCGCCTCGGCGTGCGCAACCTGGTGGTGGTCTCCGACCCGGCGCTGGCGGCCGAGGTGCTCCACACGCAGGGCGTCGAGTTCGGCTCGCGCCCGCGCAACGTCGTCTTCGACATCTTCACCGCCAACGGCGCCGACATGGTGTTCACCGAGTACGGCGACCACTGGCGCCGCATGCGCCGCGTCATGACGCTGCCCTTCTTCACGGCGCGCGTCGTGCAGCAGTACAGGGCCATGTGGGAGGCAGAGATGGACGCCGCCGTCGACGACCTCGCGTCCGACGCCGTCGCGAGGACCGCGGGAGTCGTCGTGCGGCGCAGGCTGCAGCTCATGCTCTACAACATCATGTACCGGATGATGTTCGACGCGCGGTTCGAGTCCGTGGACGACCCCATGTTCGTCGAGGCCACGAGGTTCAACTCCGAGCGCAGCCGCCTCGCGCAGAGCTTCGAGTACAACTACGGCGACTTCATCCCCGTCCTGCGACCGTTCCTCCGCGGGTACCTCAACAAGTGCAGGGACCTGCAGAGCAGGAGGCTCGCCTTCTTCAACAACAACTACGTCGAGAAGAGGAGGAAGGTCATGGGCACGCCGGGCGACAACAAGAACAAGCTCAGGTGCGCCATCGACCACATCCTCGAGGCCGAGAAGAACGGCGAGATCACGCCGGAGAACGTCATCTACATCGTCGAGAACATCAACGTCGCCGCCATCGAGACCACGCTCTGGTCCATCGAGTGGGCGCTCGCCGAGGTCGTCAACCACCCGGACGTGCAGCGCAGGATCCGCGACGAGATCAACGCTGCCCTCGCCGCCGACGAGCCCATCACCGAGTCCAACGTCCACCTTCTCACCTACCTGCAGGCCGTCATCAAGGAGACGCTGCGCCTGCACTCCCCCATCCCGCTGCTCGTACCGCACATGAACCTCGAGGAGGCCAAGCTCGGCGGGTACACCATCCCCAAGGGCTCCAAGGTGGTGGTCAACGCCTGGTGGCTGGCAAACAACCCCGAGCTGTGGGAGAGGCCCGAGGAGTTCTGGCCGGAACGGTTCCTCGGCGAGGAGAAGGCCGTGGACGCCACCGTCGGAGGGAAGGTGGACTTCCGGTTCCTGCCGTTTGGTGTCGGCCGCCGCAGTTGCCCCGGGATCATCTTGGCGCTGCCCATCCTCGCGCTCATCGTCGGGAAGCTCGTCAGGAGCTTCGAGATGGTGCCGCCGCCCGGCGTGGAGAAGCTCGACGTCAGCGAGAAAGGCGGCCAGTTCAGCCTGCACATTGCCAAGCACTCCGTCATCGCCTTCCACCCAGTCTCTGCGTGAACTGTTATTAAAGTGACGTAATATACAATTTACAGGAGAATGTCAGGTCAATTCATACTACAGTTTTTTTTTCAGTCTTTGAATATTGTACTTCAAAAATTGAGATATGCTACTGTGATCCAAGTTTAAATATAATTCCCGGCTATGTGTTTATATATATATGCTCTGTTTTTCTGCTAGTTCTCCTTCCAAACTGCACAGATTTTTCTCTTATCAACGCGACAACTCCTTCCAGCAAACCCACTCTCTTCAATTATAATCTTCCAACCGCATTGAAATTGTGGATGCAGGTGGACAACATCAACAATTAGGAGTCCATGAGAAGAAAATGTGAAATAAATAAATAATAATAAAAATATTTATTAATTGATAGCTATGTTTGTGTGATAAATATTGCAAAATTATTTATGACATGTGAGATCTTTGGATTTCTTGAAGACATTATATACATCACATTTATATACTGTATTTTTTATAAATAGAGGAAAACTCCGATTTAAAGAGGATCAAAGTGAGATACTACTTCCTTCGATTTCATAGTTCTTTATGTTTTAAAGAGGATTAAGGTCAAACTTTAGTAATATATAGTTTACAAATAACTTTTATATTGCTAAGTTAAATATGACAAATTATATGATCAATTTTTTAAAAAAATACTATATATATAACTTTAAATTAAATTATTACAGAAAATAAAGTTAAAATTATATTTTGATGATCGTATCATTGTTCAAAAAGTAAGAATTATCTTTGTCCAAAACTTACTATGAATTACTCCCTCTGTCCCAATAAAAGATTATTTCTAAGTTTTGTTAATTACAATTTTGACCAATAATTTTTGATAAATTTAAATAATTTTTATAATATAAATTATATATATTATAAAAATATACAATTTAAATAATTTAAAAATACAAATACTAAATTTTTATATTTAATTAAATCTATAATATTATTAGATATTAGAAATAAGCTCCTACTAATACGGAGGTAGCACGGAAGACAGTCCCAGCCAACGGCCCCTACATTAGAGAGGAACCTGAGGAACGCCTCTTCTGCTCCGGCCGTTCTGCCGCCTGAAGCACGCCGCGGCCCTCTGCCCGAAGGACGCCGCCTCAAGCTCATCGCCCGTCATCTGAACCACGTGGGTGCGTCGCCCGAAGATCCGAGCCCTGCCGGGCCTGCCGGCCCAGCCGCTCGAAGGACGCCGCCCAACGGCGCTCCAAGATCGCAGACCCCGGAGCCGCGACCAGTCACCAGCCGGCCCAGGCAAGGATGACGGCTGGAGCATCCCCGTTTCTGCTCCCTTTTTTTCCTTGTTGCTAACTGTTCTGATTTTATGGCAGCATCTATTTGTTCTGATTTTAAGGCAGCTATCCATTGCTGTTCATGGACGGGAGATTGGCGTGAAATAGGTCGCTGCTGATGTAATCCGTCGGCTGAATACTTGTTTAAGTTGGTTTAGATAGTATAAACTAATTGGAACCTTAAGAACCCTTAGATTATTTGTAAATTCTTTGCTGAACAAGTTTTGGGAAAGGGGATCGGCCAAAAAGCTCACTTGAACTCCATTGGCCATGCCGAGTTTGAGCAGTCCAGCATTATTTCATTCCACATTTTCTAAAAATTCTCCTTTTTTTTTGCAGCGTAAAGAATATACTTACACATATCTTGGTGGCTATTTTAGGATAGATGGCGAATATAGAACGGCAAACAGTTTTTGTCACAGTTGGGACGACATGTTTTGATGCCCTTGTTAAGGCAGTAGATTCTCCAGAGGTGAAAAAAGCTTTGCAAGAGAAAGGTTATACCCATCTTGTTATTCAACGAGGCAGAGGAACATATATTCCATCAAAGGTTAGTGGGCTTATCCTTTTGTAGAAAATCATCAGCATCTTCTCACATCAAGTCGCGATTGGTCATGAAACATTGCATAACTAACAATCTGGATCATGCCAATTGAAAAAAATGAACTGCAAGTGGATAATGACAATTGCTTCTCATAGTTAACAATTATTCTGCACACTGCAAATGTCTCCCATATTCTGCCTGAAACATTGATGCTGTCCCTCATTTCAGTTCATGAACTCAACATTTTCTTGGTGATACTTCATGAATTTGCTATAGACAAAAAACAGCATTTCACATATTCTTAACTGCAGTTCTAAGGAGGTGCAACCCTTCAGGTTGATCATTTTACCTTTTCACCAAGCATTGCTGACTATATGAGAGATGCTTCCTTAGTCATCAGTCATGCAGGTAATTTTACCTTCTATGGTAGAGAACTCAAAAGGTGCTGGACTTTCCATGTATTTATCTATTTTTGTGGCTAGTGCTTGCAATTGTTATCTTTATTGCCAAAATTATCAAGGAATTTTCCAATAATCTTTCAGCAAAATTGTTGCTTAAGACCTTTTTTTTTTGAGAATATTGTTGCTTAAGACCTTGAAACTCTTTAGAATAGAATATCACAGTTTTTTTTTAGGTTTCAGAATGATGAACTGTTAATCTATCTGAAATATGTTCCAGTGCATCTGATTGTTTGGATCTGAGGGTATTGGTTACCTTATTCGGCTGATGAAACAGTTGAGAACCTTCTTATCTTGTATAATCAAAGGTCTAAATCACTGATAAAATATTATAGTCTCATGTGTTCAGAAGCAAGACTCATGATCGTGAAAGATTGTTTGGTTACATGAAGACTTAGCATTAATAAATAAATTAAATTCCAGCATGGTGCAAATTTTTTTTTTCATTGTGAGTGTGGAACTATAATTTTGCTCATAGGTCATATTGCTGAAGTGATTTCGTGTCTCTCTGATATTTTAGAACTACAGTCATCAGGGAGTTATATCTGTTACGTTTAGTTTCTAAAAAATCAGCTCTGTCAGGTTCAGGAAGCATATTTGAGACTCTACGGCTAGGCAAACCTCTTATCGTCGTTGTAAATGAAGATCTGATGGACAATCACCAGAGTGAGTTAGCAGAAGAATTTGCTGAAAGGAAGCACCTCTGCTGTGCAGGTCCACAAACATTGGGAGAGACCATCCGGGCCATGGATCCAGAGATACTTCTCCCTTATGTGCCTGGGGATGCAAAACCAGTTGTCACTTCGGTCAACAAATTTCTTGGCTTTCCAGTTTACTGACATTGCCTTCTTTTACCCCTTCTTCTGTTTCAAACAATATGAAGGGGCCAAAAAGGAGAATGCTGACAATTTCGTATAGTTGTACAGTGATATAAAAACATGAATATCTTGCTTAGCGAAGACACATGATTCATGTAATATGATTCCCTGCAAGGGTTAATTGAATTCAAAGTTGCAGTTTCATACCTGGTGAGGTCATTGTACTTGATAGTATCTCCCTTCATCCGAATTCGTGACTTCATTGGGATTACTTAAAGCTGGCCACGTATGCATACAAAAATATGTAGGATTTTCGTATGATTGCAGAACCTTTAGATTTGTTATCAGATGTACTCTCATTATAATATTTTATACTTTCAAATTTTTGGAACACCTGATGAAGTACTTATTCAATCATGCGTCCAACTACTACGGACCATTTAATAAAGGGAATCACAAAAAGTTTGCAAATGGTAAGAGTAGTACTCCAGTATATCATTTTAGGGAACGTTTTTCAACTGTTAGCATGAGCTGTAATCTGTTTTTAATTTGTTGTTGTTCAGGCATCAATTTTAGTTTAAAAATAAACTATATATTATCTCAATGAAAATAATTTAAACAGACTGGGTACTTTTTAGGGGAAATGGGGGATTTTAACAATAACAGCAAAGCACGATTAGCTATAAAAGTTAGCTGACATTTTTGACTTACGGTCGGATAAATCCGTTATGGATTAGTAGGAGGACAGAGCATCCCTACTCTACGCGTCACATAGAAATGTGAACACTTGCGAATATAGTTGCAACATGACGCTTCTTCCTTTTGAAAAGGGACGTTTTGAAATTCATATAGGTCCAGTCATTTTCTTAATTTTCCCGACCTCCATTTTCCTCTTTCTTCAACCTGCTTTTTCGCGGTTTCTCCCCCATCACGGAAGGAACAAAGCCCAGGCCAACAAACCCGGGCGGCTCTCCTCGCGCGGAGGGAACAGAGCGCAGCGCGAACCCGGCGCGAGGGGCCATGAAGCCGCAGCCGGCGGCGGAGGCCCTGCTCGGCGGCGGCGCCGACCTATGGCGGCCCCCTGGCCGAGGGGGCGGGTGGGCAACCGTCGCCGCGCTCGTCGTCCTGCTCGTGACCCACCTCACCGCCCTCCTCGTCCGTCGCCGCCGACTCCGCTCCAGTGGCGATCGAATCGCCGGCGCCGTGGCCACCGCGGCGTCTCCCGTGGCGGCGTCCACTGCTTCCTCCTCAGGGTTGCCGACCCGTACTCTCGCCTTGTGCATTCGCAGGCCGCCGCGCGCTTTTCCTGATCGTCGTGCTTGGCTGGCGGTGGTGGGTTGCAGGATCGAGGGGCTGGTGACGGAGGACGACCTGAGGCAGCTGGTGGGCAGCCTGGGCGTGGGCGCGCGCGACCCGGAGGGGGAAGGGTGGGATTACGTCGTCGCCAAGGAGAACGACGCCGTCTCCTACAGGGCCTGGTGCGACAAGACTGCGGTACGGCTGCTCTCCGTTGCCTCCCTGTTGCTTTCTTATGTATCTACTCTTTGCAGCTACAAATATTTCTTCCTTTTTTGACTCGATTGTTACTTAGGCGTGATTTATGATTATAATGTTACTTGTTGTTGGGAGATCAGGATAGTTATAAGTCAAGTGTAATCACTAAATCAGTTACTGTGGGAGTGAATTTACCTTGGGCCGGGTTTGTCCCTGCATTCTCTCCCTGTTGCCCTCTCGTGATTTTCTATTACGGTTTGTCACTGAAACCATTCAAAGTGTATTTATTCGTCGCTCACAACTGTCAATAAAAAATGGTTTGTGCGTCTTAGATTTATGCAATTCTCTCATTACTGCAGGATGGTCCTCCTAAATATCTGAGCATTACAACATACGAGAGATGTTCAACAGAGCTGTTGAGAAACTTCTACATGGATAACGAGTACAGAATGGAGTGGGATAACACGGTGACAAAGCATGAGCAGCTGCAGTACGATGAGAACAGTGGGTTAGAGGTAGGACGAACGGTTAAGAAGTTTCCGCTTCTGACACAACGGGAGTACATATTGGCATGGCGAGTCTGGGAAGCAAATGACAAGTCTTTCTATTGTTTTATTAAGGTTAGCCTCACTCTCCTTGTGTGCAACCTTACAATGCACTCTGTGTCAGAATCAGATATATTGTATCCTTTCACCAGACAATGTTTTATTTATGCACATCGAATGTTATGCATTGTCTCATGTACAATGCTCATAGCCTTAACATCGACTGATTTAAATGTTTTTAAACTAAGAATTTTGGCCTATCTTATATCACTTGGAAGATTATAGCAGCGATCAAGCTGATTTTCTCCGCACACTCTGATAGTTTTGAGTTTGCTGATACTAGTAACAACGTTCTCTAATGTGCCATGCCTGAATTGTAAATGCTGACAGGAATGTGAGCATCCTCTTGCACCACGTCAAAAAAAGTTTGTTCGAGTGCGACTCTTAAGATCAGGATGGTGTATAAGGAAAAGTAGGTGGCCGTGAAACTTATCTAAGCCCTACTGTCTTGTTTATTTACTGTCCTAATTTCTATATGTTACATGCTGGATGTTAAATCTTTTTTAAGCTAAACTGAAAATACATTGTGGACTCACTTATGATGTTGTGGTTGCATGCTATCACATGATCTTTCTATATATATCCAAATAATAGTATAGCCTGTCTCATGAACTCATTTAATTTGTACCCTGGTGCTATACTGAAATGCGGTTCTATCCCAACACAATTGTTTTGTAGACTTTTATGTTCCATTGATATGTTATCGGATATCTTGTTACTTTTTGATGGAAATTAAAACATGCAATCTTGTTTTGTTTTACTGGATGAAAGATGAAGCTACAATTATGATTTTGTGGATACATGTGTTTAACATTATTATTAGTGTTTTTGCTATTTTATATTTCAGTCCCTGGCAGGGATGCATGCCAAATTACAGTGCTGCATCATGAGGATAATGGAATGAATATAGAGATGGCAAAGCTTGCATTTTCCAAGGGCATTTGGAACTACATATGTAAAATGAATAAAGCTCTACGTCTATATCCTCAGCATCATAGTCCGTCCATATCGATTCAGACCATGGAAAAACTTATTAAGAAGGTGACTTCACATTATAAGTTTTTAGTTCTGCTTAGGTTCACTTATTTAGAATTGCTGTATTGTTCTTTTCTTATGATGATGCAGTGGAGATCATGTGGTATATTAGCCTAAATCTCGTATGCATCTGATCGAATTATAACTGAATGATGGTATTAATGCAGGCAATGTTCGTGCTTTTTTGCGATCAAATTGTTACAGCACTTAATGGTTGTGTGCCTATGCAAATTAGTGGAGCTTTTTTTTCTAAAACAAAAAATTGAATTTTCTGCATAATTTGAGCAGTCATAATTTTATATATTGTCATGTCCTGTTCATTCACACTCTGATGATGCTAAGTTTTTTGGCATATTACAGTTTCCCCGGAATTTGGAGGCTTCCATGGATAGAAGCAATTCAACTCCCCAGAATACAGCAGCAAGGGTTGTTACTTCAGCAGAGACTGCCAGAACTTCATCATGCAAGGTAGCAGGAAAGAAGTCGTCTACGCAAATTATTGCAAGCGGACTTCTGGTTGGAAGCATTGTTTGCCTATCTCGAGGTCGATCTAACCTTGGGGCTCACCTTGCTATGGCATTATTCTTGAAGAAGGCCTTCAAACAAGAGAAGGAATTAGGCACATCGATATCAAGGGGAAGAGCAGATTTGACTAGTTCTAGGCGCTAGCAGCGTTTAAGTTTTGACGAGTGCTTTTTTTGACATTGACCTTTTACGACTAAGAAAGTGACTACTCTTTATTTGAATAGATATCACAGTAAAGAGTTCAGCACGAGTTATGTAAATAGTAGAGTTATGAAATAACTCCTCCATGCATTCATTTGCGGTGACATTTTGTTATTTCATCAGTCCAGGTGCTTTCTTGAGTATAACAACTGTACAAGTTTTGGTAATTTTTGCCGTAACATGTTCATCAATTCAGTGACCTCCAGCCTCTGCTAAAATGTAGTACTATTTCTTGGCAATACTTCCATGAAGTTGATGGTGAAAGCTAATTTGGTCGTGCATATTGTGAAATAAAACTTGAGAGAACGCTATTAGTTTCCACAACGGAATTTATGTGAGAATGAAGAACACAGTTGACTCTCTCTCTCTCTCTCTCTCTCTCTCTCTGTTTCTTTTATATTGGTGTCGTTGATGACTTTTAACATCAAATTTAATTATTCGTTTTATTTAAAAAATTTTGATAAATATTATATATTTTGTATAATTTGATTTATCATTATAGTCATTTGAATTGTAGCTTAAAATTTACGCATTTGAATAAATTTTTTAATAATACGAATGATTAAAGTTAAAATTAAAAGTTAACGGTAAATCAATTTAGGAACGGAGGGAGTAATTGACATAAAAAGTCATCCATAAACAAAGCAACAAACTAAATTCAAAATTCTTTGACCAAAGATAAGCCTTTTTGCACACAGGCAAGAACTAGAGATTTCTGTGAAATTCATGGGCTCTCTTCAAATTTCAAATTGAAGAGGAAACGACTCAAACGGCAAACTGTACGCATGAGGCATGACTCACGGATGCGCGCCTCCCGTCCTCGCCACCATCCCGGTCCCGCTATGAGCTTTCCCGCCCCAGCGCCGGCGGCCGCCCTGCACCACTGGAACCGCCTGGTCCAGCTCGCCGCCACGTCGGGATCCTACGCTGACTGCCTCCGCCTCTACGCCGGCTCCCTCCTCGCCGCGGGTCACCGCGGCGATGCCTCCACGTTCCCTTCCCTCGCCAAGTCCTGCGCCGCACTGCGCCTGCCCCGCCTCGGCCGTGCCATCCACGCCCGCGTGCTCCTCGCCGGAGACGCCATATCCCGCGACGTGTTCGTCCGGACCTCGCTGATGGACATGTACGCCAAGTGCGGATGTCTCCCCGACGCGCGCCGCTTGTTCGACGAAACGCCGTGCCGGACACTGGTTGCGTGGAACTGCATGATCTCAGCGTACGGCAGGAGAGCGCAGGTCGAGGAGTCGGTCATGTTATTCAACTTGATGCGGAGAGCGGGACTCAGGCCTAGCGGGAGCACGCTCGTTGGCTTGCTATCAGGATGCGGTGATTCCATGTCCACGAGGACCCTCGGTGTTTGCATCTACGGGTTCAGCGTGAAATCGGGGCTTGATGTGGATTTGCTAGTCACGAACTCAGTGCTCAACATGCTTGTCCGCGGCGATCAGGTGGAAGCTGCACGGATTCTTTTTGATGGTACGGAGAACAAGTCTCTGGTTACGTGGAGTGTGATGGCATCAGGTTATTTGCAAGTTGGGGACTGTGTGAAAGTGTTTGATCTGTTCAGCCGCATGCGAAGGACAGAACAAAGTAGAGATTCAGTGGTGCTCCTCAATCTGGCCGCGGCTGCCGTGATATTTGGAAACTTGCTGGTGGCTAAGGGTGTGCATGCTCTTGTAATCAAGGAAGGGTTTGAATCACAGGAGAATCTGGCCGCATCCTTGGTAAACCTATATGTAAAGTGTGGAGATCTTTTGTCTGCTAGAGAGGTCTTTGATTCAATTTGCTGCGAAAATGTTGTTCTGTGGACTTCAATGCTTGATGGATATGTTGAATTTGGTTGTCCACATAAGGCTTTGGCAATGTTTGATGACATGTTATGCGCTAATGTGGAGCCAAATAGAGCAACTATTTTAGCTGTTCTTTCAGCTTGTTCCAATATGGGATCTTCCTATACTTGCGAGAAGTTTGAGGAGCATGTTATTGCAATGGGGCTGCAGACAGACTTGCAAGTTTCCACAGGGTTAATAGACATGTATTGCAAGTGTGGTAGAATTCAGCGTGCTAGGAAAATATTTGATGATGTTAGCAATAGAGATTTAGCTGTTTGGAGTGCCATGATTAACGGATATGCTTGCAATGGAGAAGGCAGTGAGGCTGTGGCCCTCTTCAAGGAGATGCAAAACAAAGGTGTTCGTCCAGACGCCGTTGTGTTCACTCATGTTCTAACAGCATGCAACCATTCTGGTTTAATAGATGAAGGAGTTCACTGCTTTCACAGCATGATGGCAGAATATGATATTGAGCCATCCATTGAACATTATATGTGCATTGTTGATTTGCTTTGTAAAGCTGGTCATCTTAGTAGTGCTATGAATTTTGTTACGCAGATGCCAGTTCAATTACGAAACCAGGTTTTTGCTCCTCTAATCAGTGCACACAGTGCTCATGGTGCTATTTCATCCATAGAATTCTCATCACAGGAACTATGGAACCTGGACCCCAAAAATTCTGGTCACTGTGTCCAAGTGTCTAACATCTTTAGTTGTTTAGGGGAGTGGAAGAAGGCCAGAAGTTATAGGAGACTAATTAGCATGCATGGTTTAGTCAAGGAACCTGGATGGAGTTTCATTGAGCAGCCTGGCTTGTAGAACTCATTCAGTTTGAATCTTAACACATGGATGCAGTCATTATGTGTATATGGACATCAGTTTCCATACAGATGCAGGTACAATGGAAGAACTGATTCATTCTTTGAGCTCAAGTTTGATCCGCATTTCTGGCATTACACAGACAACATAGCCTAGAATGATCCTTGGAGTCTTGGAGAGTTTTTTGGGTTTACCCCTTGGTTTGTGCATCAAAATGCATTCTCAGCACAGAGCATCCAACAAGAGACAGTGATTTTGGTTAGGCTTAATATGAATCAGCTTGAAGACGCTCTCCCATGTCCATTATTACAGCACCCAGGACTACAGCACACTGTACAAACTTGCACATCCGGTGAAGGAAATATCATTTTCTAGTCAGCTTTGCGTTTGGTGATAATTACACATGGTATGTGTCATATTCATCCATCTAATTAGTCTTGGGTCCCAAAACCAGAGGGAGTAAATTGTTTTGTTGCATTCTTACAGCTGTGGGGCATGCTATCTTACACCTTCTTGAGGAGCACCAGTAAAAAGAGGATGTTGTTGTTCCTATGGTAAGCTTGATTTCACCATTTCTTTCTTACCAGAACGATCAACATGAAGAGATTCGACACCACAACGACCTGATGCTGAAGAAGCAAGGAGTCCTTTAGGATTATAGTAAGAAATTAAATACTACGATTCCCTTTTTTTTTTTGTGTGCTCATTACGTCATTTGTAATTTTGCCATCTCCGAGGTGAATTGTCATGCAGGGCTTTCCTTCATCCTCCGTGGCGAAGTTCACTGAGTTAATATTCCCTGCTCCATTTCAGAGGTAACCTCTAGAGCTCCATCCTGGACAGCGACTGGGCATCGAGAGGGTAGATTAGAAGGGCCGGAGGAGATCACAGATATTTCTAGGCAGATGAATGGTGATCTGGGCCCGCAGTCAGTGACAATACTCTTGTCTTTAGTCTGAACGCGACGTGCAATGGTGTGTGGTTTATGGACATGGACAATGCAGTTGCGGTACGTCGGCCCTTTCTTTTTGACGCCGAAAGTGGGGACCTTCGGGGAGCTTTCGCAGGAGACCCTCTTCAAACTCCGTAATCAGAGTGAGATGCATGTTCTTCGCTGATCGCTCCTTGTATCCATCATCCTCCTCTTAAATTCAAAACAGATGTAATATCTCATCAAAAATGGAAAAAAATTATATTTGTGCCTATAAACAATATTAAGAGTAACAAAATCTACTGCTTCAAGGTTCTTAATATCTTAATCCTAAATGTTTTAAATATGACCACTTTAGCCTTTTTTTTCCTTAGCTCCTGTATGGTTTTCGAGGTTGAAGGTGCGTATATCGTGAATAAATTTGGTAACTCGAAGGCTAGGTGTGCGAACAGATTAGAAGCAAATTTTTCGAGTCTTTGGACCATTGGTTTTGCCGAGGAAGGTGCCTCTCAAACGCAACTTATCATTATCACTCAAATGGGGGTTTATTTGCAAAAACCACCAGCTAGAACTACAGTAGAAAATATCTAAAGAAGTCTATAAAAAAGCAACCGATAGTGGAGAGCACCAAGAAACCGGAAGTCACTGTTGAGGGGGGAGAACGGAGAAAGCAAGCAATCCCCAATGGCTATTGGCCGCTTCCTCCTCCCCCTCCTCCTCCTCTCCCTGGCCGCGGCGGCTGCCGTCGCCGTCGATGCCGAGGACCCCTTGATCCGTCAGGTTGTCGGCGGCGGCGACGACGACAACTACCTGGAGCTGAACGCTGAGCACCACTTCGCGAGCTTCGTGCGACGGTTCGGCAAGTCGTACCGCGACGCCGACGAGCACGCGTACCGCCTGTCCTTGTTCAAGGCCAACCTCCGCCGCGCGCGCCGCCACCAGCTGCTTGACCCCTCCGCGGAGCACGGCGTCACCAAGTTCTCCGACCTCACCCCCGCCGAGTTCCGACGCACCTACCTCGGCCTCCGCAAATCGCGGCGCGCGCTCCTGAGGGAGCTCGGGGATTCGGCGCACGAGGCGCCCGTGCTACCCACCGACGGGCTCCCCGACGACTTCGACTGGAGGGACCACGGTGCCGTCGGGCCCGTCAAGAACCAGGTTTGTCCAGGCCCCCGCCCCACTTGGATCAGCCGATCCGGGCCGTCCTCTTCATTTCGTGATCATTTTATTAAGTTTGATTTTTTTTATGTCGTTACGTCATCGATGTGTAGGGTTCATGCGGTTCGTGCTGGTCGTTCAGCGCGTCAGGGGCGCTGGAGGGGGCGCATTTCCTCGCCACCGGCAAACTGGAAGTGCTCTCCGAGCAGCAGATGGTCGACTGCGACCATGAGGTGAGGACATCGCTCTCCTTTCTTTCTCTCCATACGCAATTTTTTTGGGTTAATTGAATATATGCCATTACTATTTCGTTTATTGGAAAGATACCATTACAATTTTGTTGTTGTTGGAAGCATGCCATTCTCTACCCCTTTCTCCCGTCTGTATACCTTCTGTCTGCTAGGCGCAACACTCGCATTGTGTTGGATGACACTCAGTGTTGAGGGTAACTCTCAACATGTTTCTTACTCACTACAATGCCATGACCAACCTAAGGGGTTGGGGATACATATATATAGGCTTGGTGGGCAGTCAAGCATATGCTAAGATGCTAGTCTAAGATGCTAAAGCATAAAGCTGAAAAGCTAGTCTAAGATGCTAAAGCATAAAGCTGAAAAGCTAGTCTAAGATGCTAAAGCGAAAAGCTGAAAAGCTAGTCTAAGATGCTAAAGCATAAAGCTGAAAAGCTAGTCTAAGATGCTAAAGCGAAAAGCTGAAAAGCTAGTCTAAGATGCTAAAGCGAAAAGCGTAAAGCATAAAGCATAAAGCGCCTGCACTAGACTTATTCCATCATTCTCCCCCTAAGTCTTGTGCGTCGTCTTCTGGGAGATTTGAATCAT
>BCLG01001221.1:18767-38545 GCA_001602295.1 Zoysia matrella
CCCCCCCCCCCCCCCCCGCAGTTTGAGCATCTGGCATGCCGATGCACAAGCTGAAACGAAACTCTTCAAACAGCACTGATGAAAGTCCCTTGGTCATGATATCGGTGACTTGCTGTTGCGTTGGAACATGTAGAACGCGAAGCTGGTCGAGTGCAACTTTCTCACGGACAAAATGAATGTCCAACTCAACATGCTTAGTACGTCGATGATGAACGGGGTTCTCGAAGAGATAGACGGCTGAAATATTGTTGCAGTAGATAATGGTGGCTTGAGCAATGTTGATGTGAAGCTCCCGAAGTAAATTGCAGACCCAGCAACACTCCGCGGCGGCATTGGCGACGCCGCGGTACTCAGCTTCCGCGCTGGACCAAGACACGGTCGTTTGGCGCTTGGAGGACCAAGAGATCAACGTGCCGCCGAAGAAGACGCAATATCCAGAGGTGGAGCGCCGGGTGTCAGGGCACCCAGCCCAGTCCGCGTCGGAGTATGCGAGCAAGGAGGTCGACGATGATCTGTTGACGTGAAGACCATGATTCAGAGTACCCTGAAGATAATGCAGGATCCTCTTCACAAGAGTCCAGTGAGCATCTCTGGGTGCATGCATGTGCAAGCAAACTTGATTGACAGCATAGGCAATGTCGAGGCAAGTGAGACTAAGATATTGAAGAGCACCCGTGATACTGCAATAGAATTCCCCATCCTTGGCAAGTTCACCATCAGTAGCTGAAGCTTTTGGACTTGTATTGATTGGGGTTGTAGCCGGTTTGCAATGAGACATGTTAGCACGGTCAATAACATTAGCTGCATATTGTCCTTGGCTTAAGAAAAAACCATCAGCAAAACGAGTCACCTTGATGCCCAAAAAGTGATGCAGCAGACCCAAATCTTTTATTACAAATGCAGAACGAAGATGGGTAATGACTCGTTGTAGAAGACCGCTGGAGGATGCCGTGAGGACAATATCATCAACATAGAGGAGAAGATAGGCGACTTCAGTACCATTTTTGAAGACAAACAATGAAGAATCAGACTTGGTAGAGTTGAAGTCGAGAGACCTAAGATAAGTGGCAAATGTCTAGAACCAGGCACGGGGCGCTTGCTTTAATCCATAGAGTGACTTGGACAGTCGACAAACGTGAGTGGGGTGTTCTTTGTCAACAAAACCAGTCGGTTGGTGACAGTAGACCTGCTTGTTAAGTTCTCTATGCAAGAAGGCGTTCTTAACATCGAGCTGGTGCACAGGCCAATCTCTTGAAGCTGCGATCTGCAACACAATGCGAATGGACGCTGGCTTGACCACAGGTGAGAAGGTTTGGTTGAAATCAATACCTTCACGCTGATGAAAGCCACGAACCACCCAACGAGCTTTTTGGCGATCAAGAGAACCATTTGGTTTCAATTTGTTGCGAAAGATCCATTTGCTGGTGATGACATTGACAGCTGGAGGGCGCGGCACCAGTGTCCATGTCCTATTGTCCTGCAAGGCAGAGAATTCGTCGCGCATGGCGTCGAGCCAGGCAGGATCACGTAGAGCAGCACGCACTGTTGTGAGCGGGGAAGGTGATGTTGACTCGCAGAGGTGCATGTACTTGAGACTCGGCTTGTAGATCTCGGCTTTAGACCGAGTCACCATGTGATGAGGTACTGGTGCCGTAGATGACGAAGGCGCAACAGCTGAGCTGAAGGAGGGCACGATGTCAGGCGCCGTGGCCGAGCCAGTGACTGGTTCCGGCAATGGTCTAGTAGCTCCTGATGAGGACGCCACAGCAGCAGGAGACAGAGGCGGCCCGCGAGGAGCACGTCGTGCCTGATCGCGTGGCATCAGAGTGGCGAGGATGGGGCCGATGTCTGGAGTAGGCCGCGATGGAGATGGCGAAGCATCAGTGTGAGACTGTTGAACCTGCTTGAAAGGGAACTGCGTCTCATCAAAGAAAACATGACGTGAGGTGATCACACGACGAGTGTCAGGATTATAACACCGGTAACCTTTAGACTCAGCGGGATAGCCAAGAAAAATGCAAGCAACGGAACGAGGTGCAAGCTTATGTGGGGCTGTCGCGACAGTATTTGGATAACATAAGCACCCGAACACGCGCACGTGATCATAAGCTGGTGGGCAGCCGAACAGAAGTTCGTAGGGGGTGCTGTTGCTGCGAGCACTGCAGGGGCGTCGGTTTAGTAGATATGTAGCAGTGGCGAGCACGTCAGGCCAGAACGTCGGAGGGACACCGGCATGAAAGAGGAGTGCACAAACACTATCATTGAGGGTGCGAAGAACGCTTTCAGCACGACCATTCTGAGGCGACGTGTAAGGGCAAGAATGTCGGAGAACAATGCCATGCTGTGAGAAGAACGAGCGAGCAGCGTGATTGTCGAACTCCTTGCTATTGTCAGTTTGAAGACTAATGATAGGCAAATGAAATTGTGTGCACACAAATACATGAAACGAAAGCAGTGTCGCAAGTACATCAGACTTGTGCCGCAACGAGAAAGTCCAAGCAAAATGAGTGTAGTCATCAAGAACCACTAAATAATACTGATAGCCGGAGTTGCTTATTATTGGCGAGGTCCAAACATCGCAGTGTACAAGTTGAAATGGAAAAAGAGCAACATTATTTGAATGAGAAAAAGGCAGCCGTACGTGTTTGCCCAAACGACATGCATGGCACATATGACTGTAGGTGCTAGGATGAAAATCAAAAGTCTGTAAAATGCGATGAAGAGAAGCTCTCCTCGGGTGACCAAGCCGAGCATGCCAGAGATCAGTAGAGCAATCGGCGTGGAAGCTGCGATGTTCTGTGGGTGTTGACGGAGCGGAGCGTAGTGGATACAACTCGCCGCACATCGGAGCAGAACCGTCCTGGTAAGAAGATCCTTGATGGAAAAACCAAAGGCGTCAAACTCAATAGTGACATTATTGTCGTGAATAAGAGCACGAACTGAAATCAAATTCTTGATGAGATGGGGCGAAATAAGAACATGATTAAGATGTAAAGGAGACGAAGATGTTTGTAAATTTACATGGCCAGACTGGGACACCGAAATGGGAGCGCCATTACCCACAATGATATGAGGAGTGGGAAGGGTGTGGAGAGATGTCAAATTACCAGGGTTGTTCGCCATTTGAGAAGACGCGCCGGTGTCGAGGAGCCAGTCGCCCCCTCCATGAGAGACGTTGGCCGGCATGCCATGGAGGGCAGAGAATAGTGCAGGGGGCATGTTGGAGGATGTAGCCGGTGCACCGTAGCTATGCATGTCAGCAAAGTCCGGTGGTGCAGAAGTGGCCATAATGGCATGGGTTGGAGCAAGACCCGGGCGAGGTCCAAGTAGACCAGTAGGAGGAGCACGCCACTGAGGTATGGGCCACACCTAAACAAGACTGGACTAGGGGCTGGGCTTAGGGCCCCATGAAGGAGTCGAAGTTGAATGACCCGGAGGACGTTGCGAGGAATTACCGCCGGTGCCAGAGCCGCGGTTGCGTCCAGCACCCGACTTGCCCTTATTGCGGCCACCACCGCTGCCACCACCACCTGTGGCAGGTGGAACATTGCCGGCCGTATTCGAGCTGGGCGGCTGGGTAGTAGTGGTGGGGGTGGCCGCCATGAGTGTCGTGGCGGCCTCCATCTTGGCCATTTGAGCTAGGCACCTCTCATGCTGCAGCAGGTACGATCTGGTGAAAAAAATGAAGGTGGAGGCACCTTGGATGTCAGGACAGAGATGGCGTCGCTGAACTTTCTGTTGAGGCCGTGCAAGGTGTTGATGACGAGGGCAGTGTCCATGACCAGCGAGCCGACGTCGAACAGGGTTTCGGCGAGCGTCTTGAGTCGAACACAGTATTCGGTGATGGACATGTCGCCCTGTTAGAGACTGTGAAACTCTTGTTAGGTGTAGACGGCGCGCTGAAGACTGTTGACAAGGAACATGCCACAGATGGCCTGCCAAATTATGGCGGCTGTGGGATTGACGCGCATGACCATGTTCCGGAGCTCCGACGTCAAGGTCGTGTACAGCCAGGTGACGATGGAGGAATCAACTTGGAGCCACTCTGGGTCATTGTGCACTAGGGCAGCGTCCAGAGTGCCGTCGATGTGATCGACAAGGCCGAACTTCTTGAACATGAGCTCGAAGAACTGACGCCAGGCGGAGAAATTGCCATCGCCGAACCCCAAGGTGATGGGAATGTGGGCATGAATATTCACCAGAGAGACGGCGGAGACAGAGAGAGGTTGTGGTGTATTGGGGTCGGCAAACGGATTAGTGGCACCCGAGTGAGAGGAGGGAGAAGACGGATTGCTGGACGCCATAGAAGCAGCGGAAGAGTTGGAACGTAGTTTAAGCGGATACCATGTAGAGAAGGAATCAGAGGCAGAATGCACACCTATTCATTTATACATACAAGTACTTATACATGGCAGGAACTGATCAATGGATTAGAACAAGTGAATGCATGTACATGCAGGAGTGCGGGACATGCGTGCGTGCAGCGATCCGTGGGATGCAAGCCCAGAAGAATAGCTCAGCTCTAACTAACGTCTACGACTAAGCAATCGCATTACAATCCTTTACAAGCAGGCTGCACGCGCGCACAGGGAGGCAGGCCACGCACCCTTGGGCATCACGAGTCGCGACCGAATAACGAGCACAGGTCGCCGCCGGGAGGAGGCTGCGCTCCTGAGCGCCGGGACATGTGCGCCTGGGCACCTGGACGTGTGGGCTTGGGCGCCGTAAGGAGGCGCACCGTGCATGCCTGGGTGTCGCGAGTCACTGAGGGACTATACCGCGTCCGTGGCGGGCGGAGACGCGCGCCTGGGCGCTGGGACCTGCCACGTCTAGGCGGCGGAGGACGAAGGGCTACGTTTGATCTAGAGGATGAGCCTGGGAAGTGAACGCATGGGCGAGGAGGCAGCAGCCAAGCCGGAGTACGACCGGCAGAGGCAACGCAGGAGGGGCGGGAAGGCGGCGCAGAAGGGGCGACGGGGTGGTGACGGTGAGGGCGAGCAGCATCCAAGGGCGGCGCGGGCTGGGAGGCATGGCGACTGACTTTTGAGGTTGGGAAAGATATTAACAGTCGATCACGATCCATTGGTTGAGAGCGAGGTGGAGAGATGGGTGGTGCGTGCTGGGCCGAATTGGTGGCCCAGCCATTGGCTATTGGACTCCAAGCTAGGCCGTTAACTGATTAGTGATTTCCATGCAGCCCTATTTTTTTTCCTTTTTTATTTAGGGAATTTCCTTTAAAAATGCACATAATAATGTCACAACTGCAAGAAACTGAAGAAAAATTGAATTAAAGTGTTATGTTATAGTCATGTGCTAATTGATGTATATTTTTCTACTGCTCTTGTCAAATATGATATTAAATCTGTCATGGATGAATATGTTGTAGTGTTTAGTGAAAGTGGTTAATTTGAACTCCATGTGCTCTATTTTAGCTCATATATTAGAAGTATTAAGGACAAACAAATATGTGATGATTTATTTTCTATTTATTCTATGACGAATATCACATGTTTGTGTTGGATTCTTTTCGTGTATAGGAGTGTAGATTCGAGAGTCTCGTGTGACGAAAGATAATCTTTGAGAGGTTCAGAGGTGGTCAATACCTTTGGACTCTGTGGATCCGGTCGTCGAAGTCGAGAAAGACGAGATGACCATCTACCCTTTGTTGATGCGGTCCTTCTGCGATAGGGCAGCGTCGATCGGTGACGAGGGCAGAGGTGTGAAAGCCACGGCGACGTCGTCGATCTCTCGGTGACGACGGTCGGTGGAGCTTCCCGTCGGCATCGCGCCCCTTCGTAGATCGGGTTTAAGGTTTTGTCGGTGGGGTGTAGCGGTACGGACTAGCTCACGTGTGAGTTCCGGTCGGTCTCTACCTCTATTTATTATGACGCTGATGATAGGGACCCACCAGCTATAATGGGTTGGGCGTCTCCGATCATGACGCGATTAGATCAAAAGTCCATTTAAACCGTTGGACTAAAATAGGTAGAGATCAATTTTTAACAGTTTGTCATAAAGACTGAGCTCAAATTGGATCATTCTCAAACCTGTGACAAAATTTAAGAATGTCATGCAAAATCTGTCATAGATTAAAGGATTTTTTGTAGTTGGGTGAGATCTCATACCCACGTTCATTGGGTTTTGGACGGGTTTTGAGCACCCGTCATGCGCGCGACACAGAGCGGCAGATTAGCCGGAGATGGAGTGGCAGTTCAGCAATGCGAGGTGGGGCGGGTTGGGAAGGCGGCTGGCCAAGGGGCCCATGGTACGAGAGGGGCTAGGGTGGGCTGGCTAGTGGCCAAGGACGGTGTGAGGGCGACGAGTGGTGGCTGAGGACAGTGGAGTTCGATGAAGCGTAAGAGCGCAAGAACAGGACTATATATCAATGACTATTAATGCACTAGACTTAGTGCAGAGAATCCTCATCCGTAGAAACAGGTAAAGAAAGTACTCCAATTCACTTTTATAAACCATTCTAACAATGAGCATAGAAATTAAAATTAAAGAGAAGTATTATGCAATAAATAAAATAGAGAGAGATAGAGATAAAAAATTATTGAAAAAAAAAATATATATTAAAAAGAGAAAAGAATATATATTGAGAAGTAGTAAAAATAATATCTACAAAGTATTTAAGAAATAAAATTTGAATGATATAATTTTTACTCTTTGTCCCAAAATAAATGATATTTTTTATTTTTTGAAATCAATGTTTGATCATTCGTTTTATTTAAAAAATATATAAAAATACAAAAATAAACAATACAAGATTAAAGTATTTTTAGGAGTGAATCAGTTCACAATAAGAAAAAGTTTTCACAATTTTTTTGAATAAAATGAATGATAAAAGTAAATATTTGAAAATCTTAAAAAGCACCGTAGAAGTGAAGAGCAGTGTATAGCAAGAAAAAAATTAAACAATCGTAATAGGAGGGGGTAATGTACTCGTCTCAAGCCACAGGAAGTACCACAACCGATGTCGGTACGTAAAAGCGTCGGAGCAGTGTCGGCAGTCACGTGCGGTGGGGCCTCCGCGGCACGCCCTGCACCCCGCTCCGCTCTCCTCGGGCCGTACGATCGCAGTCGGATCTTCCTGGCGGGCCGTCAGATGCGCCTCGCGATCCGAGCCCACGGCCCGTCCGGAACACGACAGGGAAGAGGACCTCGACTGCTCAGTCCGAGAGCACGCCCGGCTTTCCCTTGTCCTTTTCCTCGCGCCATGATTTTCCACGAAAGCCCGGCCCTCAAAAGAATAAATCGGGCGAATTTGTCAAAAAGTTTCTGCGTGTCCAGTTACGAAGAGTAAAATTATAATGGAATCACAATACTGGTATATTGTACTGTACGTATTGTATTTTTTCCCACCAGCTGCAGGACCAGTATACTGTGACTAGTGAATGAGGTTGGAGTACCGAGTACATCTTCTTGAAGACGTAGAAGCGAGGACCTTAAATTTGTTCCATTATTTTTAAAAAACAACCATCTCATCCGGCAGCGATAAGCAAAACTGATGGATGTAAAACGCCACTAACAGCAACAATTTGGCGCAAAGAAAAAAGAATGACTCCAATTGCGTCAAGACGGCGAATATTTCCAGACCTTTTTTCCACTGACCTCTTTTTCTTCTGCTTTTTTTTTAAGGCAGCCATTTTCCCACCGCGGCGGGGACGCCGGAGAAAAAAACAAAACGGAATCCTTTGGTTACGGGTCCACCGGCAGGCCGGGTCCCGCTGGGCCACTCAGCTTTGTCCATGCCGGGCCATCTCTTTCCGCGTCAAAGCGCAGCGCTCGATGGAAAATACTCTTCGTAACTGAATGCGTCAAAGCGCAGCACTCAAACAATTCGTGCGCCTGTGCACCCTCTGTCTCTCTGCTCAGTGGGTCTGAGCCCACACGCTGGCTACAGTAGCTACCCGGCCGTGGTCCCGCCCGGCGCAAAGCTCTTTCGTGAATTTTCGGAGGAATTTCAAAAAAATCATACGTAGAAATTAGTTTAATTTTATAAAAAAATATAAAAAATACTTTGTTCCAAATAATCTTCGTTTCGTTACGCTCGTCTGGACCGAGATCAGGTTGAAATCAGTCGCGCCGAGCAGATCATGGACGGTGCTGCGGTTGGCAGGAGCCCACGTCCTGCTGTTTCGTTGCACTCAGCTGAGTGTATCCCGGACAGTTCTGCACGCTCAAACAAAGCTAGCCAACACATTCCCGGAGGCAAACAAAGGCCAAAGAACTGGTGATTCAGCGGACGAACAACTGACATGAGTGCGGGCAGGGCAAGAGAGCGAGAGAAAAGCGACGACGAGTTACCGAGAGGCCACTATGCGGAGGACACTTTTGAAACAGTAGCAGAGTGAAACCTCCCATGCGTGGGACGATTCAGAACACGCACTGCGTTCCTAACGTTCGCTTGCAGCAGCGAGGAAGAAGAGAAAGAGCCGAGACCTCTAAAGTCCAATCGAGGACATGTAGCAGGCAGAGGTGAAGCTAGGAAGAATTTGTTGGTAGTGCACAACACAAAATTTATAGTACCTAGTTTTCAATTAAATTGTTCATTTAACTGATCAAAACACTCCTAAGTCAATTAAAAGAAGATTTTCTTCCACCCTTGTATCGGTGCACCAGGGAGGCTCAATGTGACTTCACTACTGGTTGCAGGCATGGATCGTCATGCATGCTGGGGGTGATTTCTTCTGGAGCTTACAAATTCAAGAGAAAAATGATGGTATACTCTTGTAGAAATGAGCGTGGGCTTAAACTGCGAAAGGACAGGGGACAATACTCATTGGATCCAGCTTCTCCCCCCGCCCTTCCTGAAAAGTGGTTTTCATTCATTCAAAATCGATCTCATTGTCTTGTGAACATACTTATTTTTTAAAATAAGAGAGATATTATAATGTTTAGAGTTAACCATAGTCGTATATTTAATCATACTCACTCCGTTCTAAAATACAAGCATTTTTAAGTTTAGTCAAAGTCAAATTTATTTATTATTTTGACCATCAATAATGTATAATTAATAGTGTTTTATCATATAAAAATTATATTTTTTATATTCATCAATAAATAAGGTTTCATAAAAATTATATTTTTATATTAAAAATTATGTAATTTTCTAGATATCATTAGTAAAAGTGGAAAAAATTTGATTTTATCTAAACTTAAAAATTCTTATATTTTGAAACAGAGATAGTATTTAATAGTTAAAAATAAAGAGGTATTTAATCAAAAGTAATAAAATAATAAATCTAATATAAAAAATTGGTAAACTTGATACTAATTTTTAAAAGTCAATAGTTTATATTAATTTAAGAAGAAAATGTACCTTTAATACTCTGTACATTTTGTAACATATCCTTGTTTTTTACTCCTATTTCTTAAAGAAATTCTGCACACCTGCTTCAAATTTCATTTTCCTTTTGAAGGGCCCCACAGCAAGAAGTCGAAGTGACAGGCCAGGCAGCCCCCGATAACCACAGCAAGGTTACGTTATTGTAGCGACGCAGTATTATACGGTACATTATGGGCCCACAACCAGTCTTCATCGATGAGGCTTTTACTCCCGTACTAACCAGGCCGTATTTTCTACGCGTACAGTAGCGAGCAACACGGTTAAGGCCCGTTTGGAACGGAGGAGGGTGGTGGCGGAGCAGGGAAGAGCACACGAGTATTCTCTCTCTCCGTCGTCTCTGATTTTGATGCATGCAATGGGACACAGGGAGGAGAGAGAAGGGTATCAGTCGCACAAGTACCAGCATCGCAGTGTGATTTTACTGCCACCGTGTTCTCTCTCGTCCTCAAAGGCTCAGCTCCTCGCGCATCTCCATTTGCTTCTTCCTCGCTTCTCCCCTCTCCTCTCGGGAAGAGCCATTGCGGTGTTCGTGAGGGAGAGGCGAGAGCCAGCGAGGAGGAACAGAGGCAAGCACTGCTAATCAAAGCGGAAAGAGAAAAGATAAAGGTGAGCGGCATTGGGGGGCAGGTTCTTGCATTGCCCTGCTTGCGTCCCGCTTTTCTTGCCTTATTTGTGCTCACGAGCTGCGCGAGCTGTTCTTCCGCTGCGTGCACTTGAGACGAGGTGCCTCACTGAGAACCGGCGGTTGGTAGTTCCTGACGAGGGCCGTGTGTCTGATACTCTGATCTCGGACGGCGAGATGCAAGAACGTTTCCTGGATTCGTCCAGTGGGGTGAATTTATGATCTTTTGCGGTCGTCTCTGATCCCGGTTTCAGGACGTGGGGCTCTCCGGCGACCGGTCGATGCTGCGGAGGATGGAGCCCGACCCGGCTCCGGACTCCTCCGGCGGGGCCGGGGAGGCCATCTGGCCCCGCGGCGGCGGCGCGGCGCTCTTCGCCGTGCCGCGGCTGTTCGTCGGGTTCGCACCGAAGCGCGCGCCGGACGGCGACTCGTCGCGGAGCCCGACGTCGCCTCTCGACCCCAAGGCGCTGTTGCTCCGGTCGCCGCGCTCGCCGAGGACCTGGGACGCGGAGCCGGCGGGGCGCGGCCTCGTGGACGCGCTCGCCGGCGACGCCAAGAACTGCCTCCTCCGCAGCCCGCGCCTGCGGCTCAAGTCGTACAGCTCCCTGCCCAAGGACTGTAACAGCGGGCGTTCGCAGCCTGAGCTCGGCAAGACGATGTCCTGCCCCGCCGCGGACACCGCGGCCGCGGCCGGCATGTCGGTGCCGAGCAGCAGGTTCTTCTTCGGGGATCTGAAGTCTGGTCCGGAGGCCACTGATCAGTCTGATGGCGCTCACCTCAACGACAAGCGGCACTCGTTTGATCTTGGTAAGCTCTCGGGGCCGGGCTCCCTGCCGGCGTCTATCGCCCGGCGGTGCATCGGCTCGGTCTCGGCCAGCGAGATCGAGCAGTCGGAGGATTACACGCGCGTCATTGCGCGCGGCCCGAATCCGAAGACGACGCACATCTTCGGGGACTGCATCTTGGAGCCACTTCCGGTTGCGGAGACTGGCGAGGCCGCCATCGAAGCGCAGGAAGGAACGACCGAGTCTTACTTGGTGGTCACGTGCGCCGCGGAGGCTGCCAGTGCCGCCTTCTTGAGCTCCTGCTTCGCTTGCAAGAAGAAGCTGGATGGCAATGACATTTACATTTACCGGTACGTACGTCATCGTCTTGTTTTACGGTTCGACTCAAGAATTGATGATTCTGGTTTTGAATCAATTGGATGGAATCATCTTCGGATGCATTCGAGGTGAAGAGGTTTCTTGCGGATTGAAAATTGATCTGAAAGAACGAATGAACTTTAGTAATTGAAAACTAATTTGTTGGTACAAATTAGAATATTGAATAAATTAATATGAGCAACATGCATGATTGTTAACAGGACTTGATTGCCATAAGTTAGACATGGTTACCAAAGAACTTTAGCTATCTAAACAGATTGGTTTGCCGGTTATCTGCGCATGGATTTCTAGAACTTTTGTACTCCTACGCATGTTCTCTGCATCATCACAAGGAACAGAGGCTGAACATTTTTGCCGTGTACTACTCTTTCTTGCAGAGGCGAGAAGGCATTCTGCAGCGCCAATTGCCGTGACAAAGAGATCCTGATCGAGGAGGAGACCGAGAACTCCACCACCACCACCATGGACTCCCCTCGCTCAACCTGCTCCTCGTTCCACGACGATGACATCTTTATGGCGGGCATGATCGTCGCGACATGACCCCCCGCTCCCGGCACCGTTTCTTCTTCTTCGCCGCCGCGACAGTCTGTTGTGTTTTGATTCAGCGACTGAATGCAGAACAAGAAGAAGAAGAAACGGTGCTCGCTCATGGTGGGTCACGGTCGCTAGTCCTGGAAACCTGCAGAGATCTGGGCTTTTCAGAAAGAGTGCGGTCGCTCTGCCTTGCCTTTAGCACTGTAGTTTTGATCATAAGGCTGCTGCCTGCTGGCCGGTGCCCCCATCGTTTTTTTTTTAACCTTTCTTTGGCTTTTTCATTGCTACTCTTAGCAGCTGTGACTGTCTATACATTGTTGAGCCTGACTGAGATAATGACTTTGAGCTGCTTCGAGTCGACTCATCTCCTTTGGAACGCAGGATCTCAAAACATAGGAATAGGAAAAACATAAGATTGGAGTTGAATGTGATCTTCAATCCTATGAAATGAAAAAAATGTAGGAATGACTACTAAGAAAAACACAGGAATTTTATGGTTTGATGTTGATCAGTAAGAGAAAGCAAAGAGAGAGAAAGAGTTCACAAGGAATTTATTAACAAGAGGTAGAACCTTATGCTAGAATTCCTCTAATCTAAAATATGAAGGAAACTTTCCTATCCTCTAAAATTCCTATGGCTCAATACTTTGTTTCAAAGGGCATATATAGCATTTTTTTTCCTTTGAATTCAATTCTTTTAGGCTCAGTTTGGAACGTAGGAACAGAGAAAACACAGTAATGAGTAAAACATAGAAATTGAAAAAGTGAGAAAACCGTGGGAATGCAAAATAGAGGAATTGAGAAATAGGCTCCGCAGGAAAAACATAGGAATTGAGAAAACTACGGGAATGCAAAACAGAGTAATTGAGAAAAATAGTGTTGGGAATGCAAGAATAAAAATACAGGAATAATAATTTACTACATCCGTTTTAAAATATAAGCAAAGCAATTCTAGGTTTAGATAAAGTCAAAGTTTTTTAATTTTAACTAATAATATCTAGAAATTACATAATTTTTAAAATAAAAAAATATTTTTTCTAAAAGTTTATTTCATAATGAACTCAAAAAATAGAATTTTTATACGATAAAATATCATTAATTTTTCATTATTAATAGTCAAAGTGATAAAAGTTTGACTTTGACTAAACCTAAAAATGCTTATACTTTGAAACGTAGGGAGTACATTAGTGCAACTAAATAAAAATTTACAAGCTATATTACTATTTTATTTAATACACAAATCAAATTAAAAACTTCACACCATATACTTCCAAAACTAGGCAACGTAGGAGCGAACTTGATTTGCACGCGAATCATCTTTGATAGAGAGAATCTGATGAACTCAGCAATTAACACATGAGAAAGAATAGGATATTTTTGCTGTTATGAAATTACATGCGATGGAATGCTGCGTGATTGCCAATGTGGTTAGCTCCTTCATCACTTGTAGGAAATTTTCCAACAGATAAGAGTGGATGTTTTCTTTCCTCCATTTTGTGTAGGAAAGCAACCCTTTCCATAGGAAAGGAAAGTTCAATTCCTCCATTCCAAACACTATGTGACATCATCAAAATGGAGGAAGTGAATTCCTTTGAAATTCCTCCAAAATTCCTCCATTCTAAACATGCCTTATTTTTCCTACACAGTTCCTTTGTTTCAAAAGACTCCTTACATTGTGCGAGGTGCAGGAGTCATAGTACTGGAACTGAAAAGGACATATGATGGTGATGATGTCCCCTACTTGATTTTCTATGAACATCAACGGCATCGTTTCTTTTGCCATGGACGGGCAATCATCGAGGGCTAATAAACTTCCATGAGACTGGCAGAGAGAGAGAGAGGCGAGGAGGAAGCGTTGCTGAAACCCATTGCGGATCGGATTCGGATCAGGTGATCGCAGCGGGGAATCCGCGCATCCAATTTCGCACCTGTTATATCCACAAATGGGCTCTGCCGAGCAGGAGAAACAAGCCTGGCAGAACGGAGCAGAGCAGGCGTTGCGTTCGGAAGGCGCCTCTGCTCGTCGCCGTGTACGTATACGTATTGACCTCAGAGCCGCCCATCCCATACGGCCTCGCCTCGCCGCTTTTATGGTCGCTGACGCTTTCATTTTGGGCGCCAGGCGTCGTTGGATTCGTCTGCGCTTCTGCGAGCCACGGGCGCGTCGCTGCGGAGTCACGCCATCGGCGTTAGGCGACGCGGATGACGGTTTCTGGTTCCTGAAAACTGAATACGGAGTACAGCTTGGTGGACGGTTTCGTCACCGGGAAGGGATGGACCAGAACGGCAGCATGGCTGGAAGTGGAATCGTGATTGAACGAATTTGACACAGATGTTCGTTCAGCTGGGTTGGGTGCCTGGGTCCCGAACGCAATGTCAGCGAGGAGTTGTGAAAAGATTTTCAATCCGTGAGTTTGATTGCGACGGTCTTGGCCATGAGATCTGGCGAAAATCCCTCCTTTTTGAAAAACAAGGAATCGTCGTCGCAAATGAGAAGAGTGAGAAAAAAAAAAACGCACCTCTTCGTGCTATAAGACCTACCAGCATGCACGCATGAATGTTTTCCTAGAATTCTAGTGGTATAAAGAACCTTTTGAGTGAAGTATAAACACAGGGCTGCATATGAAATTGAAGGTATCAATAGTTCTACCCCTTTTTTATATCGTATAGATGTCTAATCTCATCGAATACTCCTCCCTTTGTCCAAAAAAAATATTGTTTATTTTTATTTTCGGATATCACATTTGCTCATTCATTTTATTTTAAAATTTTACGTAAATATAAAAACAAATAGATCAAGCTTAAAGTATTTTTTAATAATAAAACAATTCATAATAAAATAAATAATATTTTTATAAAAATTTTGAATAAGATGAATGACCAAATATAATATCTAAAAATAAAAAATAATACTTTTTCATGGAAAAGGAGTACTACCAAGTACAAACTATGCAGTGTATGCAGCTTATTTCGATTGTCCCAGCTAATCAAGCAACAGCCTACAGCGTGGCAGTTTGAAAATCAAATGTGAGGCCCAATTGACGCAACAATGGCTCTGTGGGGCTTCAGGCTAGAAAAAGGCACAACTCAACAAGAGCTCACGGCCAGTACCCTATCCTTAATGGGCCGGGCCCGCAATGCCACGTGGCTAAATTCCTGAACTCACACTCCGGAGTAGCCTGCTGTCGCTGTCCCACTCACCGATCAACGAAATTGCGAAAACACCCTTAAAGACTTGCTGTCCTATCCCACGTGTTATATTTCATAGAGGAAAGCTCCGTCATAACCTTTTCTTTTCTGTCCCCGTCCGAAAAACTCACCAAACCGCCCTCACGGAGGCGTGTGAGAGACCTAGATGTTGGAACTTGGGATAGAAGGGTAAATTAAAGGGTTATTTGCATTTATATAATCACTTTGAGCATTTTTTTTATCTATAACATTATATAACATTAAATTAGTCAATACATATAGGTTTTAATTCTACGTATCATTCACTAAGATGATAGAATAAATGGAAAGTGACACCGAGTCTTAGCTCGTGTGGCAAAGCTGTTAGGTGGGAGCGTTGCTCGTCCGAGTTGGATCTTTGAATCGTAACTTGGGTGTCACACTCGAAAGTTATTTTCGTATTTATTTCGCAAGTATTTGGACAAAATGTGAAGCCATAAAAAGACTGCGACGCTTCTCGTCGCCGGCGAAACTTATAGATCTTCGTTGATCTTATAGACGTGTAGCATATAAATAGTTTACAGATATAACATATGCACCGAGTGTGTATTGCGTGAGTATGTAGTGTAGAGATAAGTGTGAGTGTGTACGTTCTGACAGTACAATTGTTAATGTAAGATGTTTAAGTTAAAAAATAAGTGAAAAGTGTAATTAAATTATGGTATATATGAAATTATTTCAAATTAAAAATATTCATTTCTCCAGTAGAGACAAAAACTTCCACCCGCGCCGCGCCCACTCCTTCGCCGCCGACGCCGAGATGCCCGAGTCGGTCTAATCGACGTAATCGCCTTCTCTCTCCTCCACTAGCCAGCTAGCCAGCCACCAATTCCAGCTTCTACTGCTGGCTCGGATTTCAAACGCGCTGCCAAGCGGGAGGCGGGGAGCAACGGATTCCTGCGCGGGATGGGGTACCTCCTCTCGCCGTCGCCGCCGCTCCACTTACAGCACCACCCCTCCTCCTGCGGCGCCGCTTGCCGCCGCCGCGCGCGGAGAGGCGCGGCCTTCGCTGTCGCGTCGTCCTCCTCCTCCTCCCCTCCCAATGGCGGCCCGTCTCCTTCGGCGGACGCGAGCGTGCTGGCGCGGCGGGCGGTGCTTCTCGGCGCGTCGGCGGCAATCCCGCTGGTCCGCCTCCGCGAGGCCGCGGCCGCGCCCACTGCTGCGGACACAGTTACGGGTTCGTTCCATTATTCCTGTGAGGATTCTTCTGGTTTCGCGTTCAATGTCCGTCTTAGCTTCGGTCCTAATCCTACTCCTATCTGACGCTGGGAAATGGTGTTTGCCTGCGAACGATTGCAGTTCAATATAAGGCTATCCAGTGATAGGCGCGCACATTATTATATTGTTGATTTTTTCTGAAACTGAAAACAGCAGGGGAGGCCCCCGCTGTGAATTATGTTGTTGCATTGCAGTAGATTGTGTAGGTTTGTATGAGCTGTTCAGGCTTGGCTCCATCGTGCAGTTGTTATAAGAGCTTGCAACTTTGTGTTCAAATTCCTGATAGAAAATTTCATAATCAGCTTGACTGCGAATGAATGATGTAGATTTAGTGTACTTCTGCTCTGCTGGTTTGCAGAATCTAACATTTTATAGCAATCTTTCCTAATCCAAGTAACATTTCAAATGGTGCCTTATATTGTCTTACATGCGCAAAAGTGTGAGTGTCAGAATCAGACTCATGTCAGGGTGTCTGATTTGGCAATTTTATGCAAAGTGCCACCTGGGATCCAACATGGGTGGTTGAGTATCCGGCATGGCAGCTTTAACATTCCGATTGGGAACAAGAGAAAGAAGAATTGTGAAATTGGAATGGTACACTGACTCTTAACATGATCCTTGTGATATATCGATTTGCTTATGGCATGTGATCAGATGTTGCATTTTCTCATTCTCCTGCAGTTTATGGCATGTCATCACCCGAAGGGTTTATTAGATGAAAGGAGATCTATACCCTAAGGGTCACTAAAAAAACTGAGAGTTGCTACAAAACTTTCAAGATTGGATGTAGTTCCGCCATATCTGTAGACCTGAGGAGATCAAATTTGATGGTCAGACCTTCCCCCTTATATGAGTAGTTTTCATTGCTAGAATAGGGTTTATTGGTACTACAAAACCTGTCCAAATGTATGACCAGACGTATCCTTCTGGATTCTTTTTTTTTCTGTCATACTATAAAGGCCTTCTGACTCCTGGCTGCTTGCATTTATGTATATGGGTACTGGGATCCCTGATGTGCTTGTGTTACGATGGGATTGTTTGGACTTAATCCAGTTTGTGTAGCGCCACATTGCTACTAGTAACTGGTTTACTGCATTAATGCATGATAATAATTTGTGTCTATATTTAACGAATTTTTAGTCCATCAAATATTCTTTTTTTTGCATGTGTGATTGCTTCACAGATGTAGATAGATAGTTGATATTGTTTTTCCCTGCAGCAACAAAGGATGTCTCAACGCCAGCTGACTCATCCAGTGCGGCAAAGCCTGACAACCCTCAATCTGAAGGAACTCAGGCTGAAACGTTGCCTTATGAAGCTCGACAGCCTGAATCATCCTTGCAATCAGTGCAAGAGCAATCTCCAGGGAATCCAGTACTTGGTCTCTTGAACATTGTTATTGTCCTTGCCTCTGGTGTTCTTGCTGGGCTGTATGGTGCTTCTCGGCAAGAAAACAAGGCTCTGGAATCAATCATCTCATCTGTAAATCATCTACAGACTTATAATTCCTTTAGTTTAGTTTTTTTTTTTACAACTGTGAGGCACTCCAACATGGCAACATGGACCTATCTTCTCCAAACCTGCTCATGTTGCCGTCTTCTTATCACTCGTGCATTTTACAAATATTTTCATTGAGCCGGTTATGCAATAAGTGGCTGTCATTTTCTTATGGACCTTTCGATATTGTTAGCATCATATATACACTTCGCTTTTTATTAATTTATCTCTATCTGTTTGATCTAGCAAAAATAGTAATGCAACTCCACACTACTTAGGTGTTGATATGATCTAACCTGAAGTCAGAAGCAAAAAATTAGTACAGAATTGGCAATAATATGCTCAATAAGGTTGATCATGCATTTTCGATTCTCTTTTGATCTTCATCTTGGCTTGTTACTTTTTGGTTCTTTAGCCCATATAATATGTAGGTCTCGCTTTAATTAGTTTCACATGTGTATATTATTTGGTTTTGTAGACAATTATGGCTCTCATTTTTGTTTGGATGCAAAAGTTTGCCCATTGTGGTCCATGGTGTACTTTTGTAATCTTGGTTAGGACAGAATTAAAAGGAGAACTTTGCGCCAAGTAGTCATTGGTAAATATGGAGCTCAAATCTCATGTTTGCCCTTTAGCCCACAAAAAATGGACTTTCTATTACAACCTGAAGATAGCTACACTCGTATTATAAGAATATAACAAAGCAAATCCTGAGTCATGTAAAATGGAAATTGGTTTCGTAGTATCCTTTTGTAGTCAGAAGTAACAGAATTTAGGGGAAATTATTTAAAGCTTAAATGTAAACACCGGTTAGTTGCACATGTTGCCTTCTGAATCTGAAGTATGCCTTCCATTTCTCCCTCTGCCAAGTAATATGTGTTCAAGGGTAATGTGTGCGTATGGAATTTTTCTGCAAGTTCAGCTGTTATTTGACACGTAAGCTTTGCTATAATGATGAGGATGTACTCAGTGAAAACCTAATTGGTTTCCGTACTCTCTTTTTCCAAAATAAGTCTTAAGAAAACAGGCATATACACAGTCTTATGAATATAGAAAGGCTTCCAAAAGCATTTTCAATCTCTTTGACACACTGATTTTATTTGCTAAGATTCATATAAAACAAGATAAGATGCTATCTGATATATAATATATGTTATTTTCTTCAGATGGAAAGCAAATTGTCTGAAAATGAGGCGGGGTACTCTTTGATGAGAGAGAACTATGAGAAAAGGTTATCAGAACAACAGGCGGCCCAAAAGAAGCAATCTGTCAAGTTTCAGGAGCAGGAAACTTCTCTATTAAATCAGTTGGCCTCAACTAAAAAGACTTTGACATCACTGAGTGAAGAATTCAAAAGGGAGAAAAAACTAGCTGAGGAACTTAGGGATGAAATACAGAGATTGGAGACTAATATTGCACAAGCTGGGAGAGATAAAGTTGTACTTGAAACAAAACTGCAGGAAAGGTTGGCCGACATTCATATGTTGCTGGAACAAATAAGTTCGCTCAGCCAAGAGCTTGATGATAAGGAGAAACATATCAGGGATCTCAGTGCATCCCTTTCCTCGAAAGAAGTAGACTACCAGAGGCTATCCGCTTTGATGGAATAAGTCTAGTGCAGCTTTATGCTTAATGCTTTATGCTTTTCGCTTTAACATCTTAGATTAGCTTTTCAGCTTTTCGGTTTAGCATCTTAGACTAGCTTTTCAGCTTTATGCTTTAGCATCTTAGACTAGCTTTTCAGCTTTATGCTTTAACATCTTAGACTAGCATCTTAGCATATGCTTGGCTGCCCACCAAGCCTATATATATGTATCCTCAACCCCTTAGGTTGGTCATGGCATTGTAGTGAGTAAGAAACATGGAGATAGTTGCCCTCAACACTGAGTGTCATCCAACACAATACGAGTGTTGCGCCTAATAATTGGTATCAGAGCCGTATGGTCCTGTGATCTATCCAATCCCACCCGTGATTCTCTCCAGTGGAGACGTCGGTCTCCCTGCTCGACTCTCTCCCCCGTCGGTCCCTGTGCTCTACCGGCAGCCAGCGACTCGGCGGCTTCTTCCCAGTGCAGTAGCAACCTCCGCGACTCTTCCCCGCTAGCGGCGTGCCATGTCCGCAGGAGGCTCTCACCGCTCGGTCCCCTCGAGCGTGCGAGGTCGGC
>BCLG01001221.1:41007-59935 GCA_001602295.1 Zoysia matrella
GCTACTCGTCGACGACGTGTCCCGCTATATGTGGGCATACCTCCTCGACACCAAGGCGGCAGCAGCTGATGCTATCAAGCGTCAGCTGGCTACGGCAGAGAAGGAGTGCGGCTGCAAGCTTCGAGTGCTACGCACCGACAACGGCGGCGAATTCACGGCGGCTGAGTTCGCGTCGTACTGCGCTGACGAGGGGATTCAATGCCACTACTCCGCGCCGTACAGCCCGCAGCAGAACGGCGTCGTCGAACGGCGCAACCAGACGGTGGTGGGGATGGCCCGAGCCCTCCTCAAGCAGAGGGGGATGCCGGCCATCTTCTGGGGAGAGGCGGTGGTGACAGCCGTCTACATCCTCAACCGCTCGCCCATCAAGGCGCTCGGCGACAGGACGTCGTACGAGGCTTGGCATAGACGCAAGCCGGCGGTTGCCCACCTACGCGTCTTCGGCTGCCTTGCGTTCGTCAAGGAGCTTGGCCACATCGGCAAGCTCGACGATAAGAGCACTCCGGGAGTGTTCATCGGCTACGCGGAGGGCACGAAAGCCTACCGCATCCTGGACTCAAAGACACAGCGTGTGCGCACGGCGCGTGACATTGTGTTCGACGAAGGGCGAGGTTGGGCGTGGGGTAAGATGGTGGACGACGGCCCGACTCCGGCATACGACGACTTCACCGTCGAGTACGTCCACTTCGAGGGAGCTGGGGGAGTGGGCAACTCTTCTTCGCCAAGCGCGCCTACTCCAGTCCTCGAGCCTCCACCGACTCCAGCGACTGTGACGCCGGCTGCGACGAGTTCCCCACCCCCACCACCACAGCCGGCCACGCCACGCTCCTCGGCGTCGACAGCTTCTCCAGGCACGTCTACACCAGCACCTGCTCATGTCGAACACAACCCGGTAGAGTTCGCTACTCCGCTCTCTCACGACGAGGAGCGTGTCGACGCGTACCACGACGGTTAGCCGTTGAGGTATCGCACGATGGTGGACCTTATCGGCGACGCACCGGTGCCGGGACTGGTGCCTCATGACCTGGAAGCACAGTTGTATCTTGCATGCGACAGCGGCGAGTCTCGCTCCTTTGCTGAGGCTGCGGGACACGCGGCATGGCGCGCCGCGATGAAGCTAGAGATGGATGCGGTTGAGAAGAACCGCACTTGGGAACTCGCTGACCTTCCTTCTGGACACCGCGCGATCACCCTTAAGTGGGTGTTCAAGCTGAAGAAGGATAAGGTCGGTGCCATCGTCAAGCACAAGGCTCGCTTGGTGGCACGCGGGTTTGTGCAGCAGGAGAGGATCGACTTCGACGATGCCTTCGCTCACGTTGCACGGATGGAGTCCGTGCGTCTCCTTCTTGCGCTGGCTGCCCAGGAGGGCTGGCGCGTCCACCACATGGATGTCAAGTCGGCGTTTCTCAACGGCGACTTAAAGGAGGAGGTTTACGTGCACCAGTCGTCGGGATTTGTCATCCCCGGCAAGGGGAGCAAGGTGCTGCGTCTGCGCAAGGCACTCTACGGCTTGCGGCAGGCACCACGGGCGTGGAACGCCAAGCTGGATTCCACGCTGAAGAGGATGAGTTTCGAGCAAAGCCCGCACGAGGCGGCCATCTACCGGAAGGGCAATGGCGGCAATGCTCTGCTGGTGGGTGTCTACGTCGACGACTTGGTGATCACGGGCACCAAAGATGCAGAGGTGGCAGCATTCAAAGAGGAGATGAAGGCCACCTTTCAGATGAGTGACTTGGGACCTCTTTCTTTCTACTTGGGGATGAGGTGCACCAGGACGACTCCGGCATTACACTTCGACAAACCGCCTACGCCAAGCGCATCGTTGAGCTAGCTGGGCTCACCGACTGCAACCCAGCTCTCACTCCGATGGAGGAGAGGCTGAAGCTCAGCCATGACAGCACGACAGAGGAGGTGGATGCCACGCAGTACCGGCGTCTTGTGGGAAGCCTTCGCTACCTCGCCCACACGCGGTCGGACTTGGCGTTCTCCGTCGGCTACGTTAGTCGGTTCATGCAGCGACCGACGACGGAGCACCAGCAGGCCGTCAAAAGGATCATCCGCTATGTTGCGGGGACTCTTGACCACGGCCTCTACTACCCGAGGTGTCTCGGGGTGACACATTTCATCGGGTATAGCGACAGTGACCACGCCGGCGACATCGACACCAGCAAAAGCACGAGCGGGGTGCTCTTCTTCCTCGGCAAGTGCCTTGTTAGCTGGCAGTCAGTCAAGCAGCAGGTGGTGGCCTTGTCCAGCTGCGAGGCTGAGTACATAACGGCTTCCACCGCTTCAACTCAGGCGCTCTGGCTCGCTCGACTGCTTAGTGATCTCCTTGGCAGAGACACTGAAGCAGTGGAGCTCAGGGTGGACAGCAAGTCCGCTCTGACCTTGGCAAAGAACCCTGTTTTCCACGAGCGCAGCAAGCACATCAGAGTGAAGTACCACTTCATCCGAAGCTGCTTAGAGGAAGGGAGCGTCAAGACAAGCTACATCAACACCAAGGACCAACTTGCTGATCTTCTCACCAAGTCTCTTGGTAGAATCAAGTTTCAAGAGCTTCGCGCCAGGATTGAGATGATTCAAATCTCCCAGAAGACGACGCACAAGACTTAGGGGGAGAATGATGGAATAAGTCTAGTGCAGCTTTATGCTTTATGCTTTATGCTTTTCACTTTAGCATCTTAGACTAGCTTTTCAGCTTTTCGCTTTAGCATCTTAGACTAGCTTTTCAACTTTATGCTTTAGCATCTTAGACTAGCTTTTCAGCTTTATGCTTTAGCATCTTAGACTAGCATCTTAGCATATGCTTGGCTGTCCACCAAACCTATATATATGTATTCTCAACCCCTTAGGTTGGTCATGGCATTGTAGTGAGTAAGAAACATGAAGATAGTTGTCCTCAACACTGAGTGTCATCCAACACAATGCGAGTGTTGCGCCTAACACGCTTTCACTAATGAAACTAAAAAGAGCCTTGAGGTTGCAAACTCTAAAGTGCAGAAACTGGAGGAAGAGCTTCGTAGAACTAAAGCTGATCTCACTTCTAAGATGTCTTTGATTGATTCACTGAATGTGAAACTTCAAACATTGAACTCTGAGAAGGAAAAAGCTGAGAAAAAAAATTAATGAGTTAAGACAAGAATATACAAACCTGAAAGCTGATTCTGAGACGAGAGCAAGCCATGACTCCAAATTACTAGCAGAAAAGGATAATCAGATCAAACACCTTGAAGAAAAACTCTGTTGCATTGACTGACTCTAGCAAAGACCATGAAACAATTGCTGAATTGAACAAGGAATTGGATGCCACAAGAATGGAGCTAGAGAATGAACTTGCGGCAATGGAAACTTTAAATGCTTCAATTCAATCATTGGAAAACGCTCTAAAGGATTCCAGAAGTGAGGCTTCCATCCTTTGCAAGGAACTTGAGGAAGCAAATAAATCGAATCAGGACCTGGTATCACAGATTTCAAAACTCCAAGATGAGTTCAATGAAATGCAAGAAGATCTGACCAATAAATTAGGAGAGGCAGAGTCAATGTCCAAAGCTCTGTCAGATGAACTGGCGTCAGCAAAGGAAATGGTTCAAAAGGTACAAGAAGAACTTGAAGCCACCTCTAATGAGCTGGCATCTGTAGTTGAAGCTCGTGACAATTTGAAGAAAGAGTTGCTAGATGTATATAAGAATCTGGAGTCCACCACACATGAGCTTGTCAATGAAAGGAAAACTGTAAGTACCTTAAATCAGGAGCTTGAAGCATTGGCGAAACAGTTGCATGCAGATTTTGAAGCACGAAAAGCTCTTGAAACAGACCTGGACGAGGCAACAAAATCACTGGACGAGATGAATAATAGTGCGTTGTCATTGTCTAAGGAACTAGAGGAGACACATTCAAGGAATGACACTCTTGAAGCTGAGAAAGCTACGCTATCAAACGCTCTAACTGAACAAATGAAAATCACAACTGAAGCTCAGGAAAACACTGAGGATGCTCAGAATCTCATCACAAGGCTTCAGACAGAGAAGGAGAGTTTTGAATTGAGGTCAAGACACCTTGAGGAGGAATTGGCTTTAGCAAAAGGCGAGATACTACGCCTAAGGAGGCAGATTAGCGCGAACCGGTCTCCAAAACCAAGAGCACTTGCTAGAACAAGTGCGCCACCAGCGACTGACGAGATGCTGAAAGATCAACCTGTGAATGATCATAATGAGAAGACCAGTGGAGTTGTTGCCGGTACTCCGAGAAGGGTTACATGAGTGTGTTTTGGAAGCCTGAACAACTTTCACACCTTCCTATTTAGACACCCATTATCACTTCTTTGTTTTTTTGGAAATTTTCAACAGCTACAAAATAGCATGAATAAACATTCAAGTGCCGTTCATAGTTTCCTGTTGTAGTTCCGTTCAGTTCTTGCGCCTATTGCCTCTATGTTTTTTTGGGAAATCGAGTGTCCATACCTGTAAAGATGAGTTACTGAGCGGCCATTCTATCTGTAGTTATGCTGAGTGCTTCATACATCATGTTATTGCTAGTTCTTGTACATATTTTTATCCTAGTTACATAGTTGGATGGACTCGTCAACATGTCAGCCCGCTGCGTCGCTTTCATTGTCATCGAAGTTGTATTGCATTTGAAACCTCGTACGTTTAGCTCCGTTTAGCCGCAAAAAATTTCGTAGAAATTTTTTAAAAATCAATTTAATTTTACACAGAAAAATAAAAAAATTGAAAAAATTTCAACGTTCCAAACGGAGCTTAGAGTGTGTCGCCCCAGGCTGCCCCACTGCGCCCGGTGCTGTCCTGAGAGGTGCGGCATGCGAGCAATGTTTGCGTTAGTCACGTGCCATCCTGAATTGCTGCGGCTAAATGGGCCTCATCGGCGGATCCCCGTGTCCGCTTTAATCGCTTCGTACTTGTGCTGGAGGTTGAATGCTACTTCATGTTTGCGGATTACCGGCCAGTACTATGTTAGTCGTAGCCGTGTCTCCCGTCCGTTGCTTCTCCTATCAGCTAAGGTGTGTTTGATACCCGAAAATGAGGGGTGAGAAAAGGATAGGAAAATAAAAAAGAAAATCTAAACCGTTTATTCGTTCATCTCATTAAATTTATACTTTTCATCTATTTTCTAATCTCAAACTCACCTTCCATTTTCCGGATATCCAAACCCAACTAAAGATTACCGGCAGCCACGAGGTCACGGCCGCTTGCATGGATAGAGAATTTCCATCCAAACCTACCTCCCTCCCGCTCTCCGGCCGTAGTGTCGACTACCGGCGAGCACACGTGGCACGCGGATCCCGTATCTAGGATGATAAAAGAATTTAGTTCGCAAATCTTTTTATAAATTTAATCCATTTTTATTAAATTTTAATTTAAAAATAAATATAAAGTGATTTTAATTTTAATTCAATCGAACTCTTATTAATTTTAGTTCATTTTTTTTATCTATTTTCACCTCCACGCCGTATCCCTGTGACAGAGAGTTAGGTACAGATCGACTGGTCAGTGATCCAGCGCACCGTCGCTCATGGGCCGCTACGGTACCATACTAACAGTGGTGTCACAGGCTAACGCGTTGCCAAGGAATAAAAAGTCAGCATCACCAGCAGTCAGTCAGTGATAAAAACTAGATCTATGACAAATAAATTCTTCTGCAAATAACATTTGTGAATTCAAATTAAAATAGATATGAGCTGTTGATCTATCAAATCTAACAGTTTTCAAAGACTGCAGATAATGCTACTTAGACTAGACTGTCGGTGATGCTAAGAAAATTCGGTTACGTGCGTTGCTGTCCGCAGTCGCCGGCGCCGATAACACGGACCCGACCTGATGATGACGGCGCGGTCGCTACTCGCTACAAAGCAGAAGCCGTAGAGACTAGAGAGGGGCGCCGCTGCCAGCGTGCTGTCACCAAACCGAGCTCGATGGGCCAGTGCCAGTGGTCACGGCCGCGCCTGCACCCGCCGTGCTCCACCCGTCACCTGGACGTGTCCATGCACGTGCGGTGTCCGCGCAACCATCCATCGCCGCCGACTCGTTCGTCCCGGCCGGAAGGTGCGCCGTCGCCGTCGTAGCCTCTGCGTCCGCCGTGGCCAAGCCAAACCGGGAATGATTGCTGCGCTGTCGGTAGGTAGCCGGAGGCGGAAGAAGGAAGTCGTTGGAAGCCTCTCCTCGGCCACACGGACAGTTCTGCCACTCCCGCGTGGGCTGCAGAAGTCATATGGCCCATGCGGCAGTGGCAAAACTGTTGATCGTCGCGCGGCGGAGGATCTCGCTGCAAAGCTATTGAGATTTTAATCGTTTTTCTTTGTCAAATCTTCGTAAAATACTATGGTGATGTCTATGCACTGTATTTACTTATCTCGCCTGATTTTGGAACCTTTTATTACGCGCGAGTTTGCTAAACCATGCATTATCTGCCAGCATCGAGCATTGCTTGAGTTCTGCTGTCAAACACATTGCTCTGACAGTACGTATGGATGTACGCTAGCTGGTCTGACAGAAGAACAAAAACGCACGATTAGGTTGGTCGTTTATGGATATGTGGGATCGGATCTACACGTGACTCAACATCACGGACTTTGACGTCATGATCTGTGTCTGTGAGCAGGGTGGTAAAAGATCACAGCACATCGACTCTTTTTATTCAAATTTAAGTTAAAATTTTATTCAAATTCATCGGTCCTTTATTAATGTCCTGATGAAGAAGAGTCTGACAGCAAAGCGCAGCAGTGTGTGTACGCGTGTACAGCGTTCTAGAGCTTTCTTGTTTACTCAGGCCGCGCGTTACGGTAGCCCTACGTCGTCGTTGACTCCGAACGCATGGCCATGTTCCAGCCGGCACACGTAGAAGTACCACGTACTCTACGTGTGGTCTCGACTCTCTAGGCTTAGGAAAGAGTAGTTGTACGTAAAGCCTCCCCGCTCCCGGATAATAATACTCTTAACAAACAGCATGGTGTCAAAGTTTACAAAACTATTCAAAACTAGTTGGTTTTCGCAGTTCTCGATAAATTAAAAAACAAAAAATTTGAGCAGTTTTCGATAAATTAAAAAACAAAAAATTTGAAAAATTCAAAATACCAAAAATCGATAAAATCTGTCTAACCAGTGAAACTGATGGGTTTCAAATTTTAAAATCTCAAGTCGTAAAAACCGAAGAAACCATTTGGTTAACCGGTGAAACCGATCAGTTTATGTAGCAGTTTATTCAAATTTTAAATTTTCGATTTAAAGCGGTTTTCGACCGAGTTTTTTGATTTTCGCGGTTTTCATCAAACCGGTTCTCACCAGTTTTAACAGTTTAAAGGAAATTATAAACTTGCATGGTGCATGCAACACCTTCTCTGCTCAAGATTTCGGCCTCTTGTGGAATGTAGGTTATTATAGAAATAGGTGAATTTGATACATGTTATTACAATTTTGTAAACTTTAAAATATGTCATTCATGTATCAATGACAGATAAGACCCTGCAAGTGAATAATATGTGAGTTCGAATAACATATTTTAAATTTCATAAAATTATAATGGTATGTATTAAATTAATCTTATAGAAATTATATAGATATTTTACATGACTTAATTCAATTTCAAAGAAAAAATACAAAAAATAGGAAAATTCCTTTGTTACAAAAGGAGCTTTCACTTTTGCAAATTCAGAATTCTCAAGGATCACATACGTGCCCCAGAGTCCATAGTAAACAATTGCGTCACAGCTAGGCTGCCCTATATAAAAATGCAGCAGGGCAGAAGCTAATGGATATAGGCATGCCAAATTAATCTTGTGATTGTTATTTTATTCTGTGCTTGTGGGTCTTCATAGACGTAGGTGGCTTTGTTTATGGTCCACATGGCATCCCTTAATTTAGCATGCAACTAGAAAGATGCCGCGCCTTATTACCCTTGTAATTGCAACAACGATGATGATATGTATGAAAACTGTAAATTAAGCATTCAAGCTAAGAGAATCCAGACATAGTTTCATTGAGCCATTAATTTTCTAATTAAAAAATCACAGAAAACCAGTCACAAAGGAGCAAAGCACAAGCCTAAAATAATAAAAGGTCACATGATGGCTAGCATAGGGCTATCAGTTTTTTACTACTGCTTGTTGGTTGCACGACACTAAGCAAGTCAGTTGCACATGAGGTCTAATGTTTTGAAGGAGCTCAGGAATCCCAACTTCAAGGTTTCTCATCCAATCTAAAAGCATGGTTGATACACAGTTGGGATTCATGCAAAAAAACTCTCGCCAACTCTTAAGCTCTCTGACAGATTTCAGGTTGAGAAATTTCTCGAAAACAGAAAAATCATATGAAAAGTTTCTGACGTATGGCTTCCTGATGTCATAGTACTGCAGCAACAAAATGAACACTTGTCATTACAAGATCCCAAAACATGGCATGGAGGGGTGGGGAAGGGAGGTCTTCTGCCCACATTTTTACTTCCGATTCTTGTCCTGACGGAACTAAATATTGTATTGTAAACAGAGTATTCGACAAGAAAAGATACATCGCCAGAGGTACCTGCAAGAAAGGATGGCACTGAAGTTTCAACAACAAATATGCAAATATCTAATGAACTGATAGCTGAAGAAACATTTTGGGTCAATAATTTTGCAAGGGTCAGAGGTAGTAATAATGGAAGAGATATACTAACAAGTAAAGCAGGACTTACCATAAAGCTTGACAGCAAATTCACAAGTTGGAACTATTTTATTAATTGTACTATGTATTGTAATTTTGCAATAAGCTTTATGTCCAATGCATAATCTGGGTATGCCTCGTTACCTTGTAATGTTGTCAATTCACCGCCAATTGCGAACCTAAAATCATGTTAGGATTGTACCATGAAAGCAGTCATAACCTTCAAATTAGTGTGAATGCCCTTATTTGTTCTTGTTTCCTTGGCACACAAATGTCAGACGACTTGCAAAAGCCGGAATGTAGTGTTCAGCATAAGATTCTCTGGTTATGCAGAAATCATTTTCGGTGTACTCTGGGTGCTCAGTGAAAAAGGGCCTGTGCAATGTCACAGTTAAATTGCAAGTAACTGAATTTATGGTAAAACTACAAAAGCCCACATTTATTACCTCTGGATTCCTACTCATGGCCAGGATTGCCACTCTAGATCACCTTATGCCCTGCCTAACTCAGTCATTTAATCTTGTGTTTCAGTCACAATTATGGGTGCGTTTGGGAGATTGAATCGATTCTGTTTCTTGGTCGAATCAGCTGGAACGATGCCAAACACCAAAACTGTGAAATGTTTCATCCCTGGAACATTGAGAAACGATTCTGAAATTTGACTTGTGGCCGTGGAACGCATGAACTGGTGTTTCACCGGTGAAACGTTTCATAGTCTACCAACCTCACGTTAGAACCCACCATGAACAAGAAAAATAAAAATATTTTTATAATGATATTTTAAATATTATCTATTTTGATTTTTTAAAGTTAATTTTTAGAAATTTAGAAAAGTTCCTTAAGTTTTCAAAGGTTCTCAAAGTTACAATCCTCTTGATTTTGCTGAATCATTAAAATTTATCAAACAATTTCTGAAGTGATTTTGTTTTTGACTAGAAACATTTTTACACTAAAACTGAAACGTTTTTTATTCTTTAGAGAATCAGAACTATACCAAACACACTCTATATGTGAAAAGTACAGTTTTATCCAATCCACATATTACTAATTACCTATCACTGCAATTTTGCAACGCTGCCAATCTGGCCACATATGGCAACGTTACATTTCATATTAAACCATCTTACCCAGACCAATTTCACCATCAAATGAAACCGAACGTACATATTTAGATCATTGCTAATTAATTGTTGCTTCGTTGTGGTGGACGTTACGAGCTAAATAACCCAGTTCCGATTGGCGCTCATGACAGATAAGATTGGATGCTGCAATAGAAAGTCTTTGTTATCTAGACAGGAAAAAAAGGATCAGACAGTTTTTTGAAATGTGTTATGATGTGTTTTATTATCTCATAAAGTTTTATCTTAAGATTATACATGTGTATTGAGAAATAAAAAAAACAAATTTTATGAGAGGGTAAATGGATCAAAACATGTTTTGGTGAGATAAAATAAACTAAAACATAGTTTAGTAGGTTATTTAAATTTTGGCTACTTAAGAGGAGTAATTTGGACTTTATCCTTGCTTTTACGCTCAATCCTGTTCTCTATCTTCATGTTTTTGTTACCATATTGCCATCGATCGGGTATTTATTTTCAAAAAATATTTCTATTTTTGTAATTTGTAATGGACGTCTTATAATACATAGTATTCCTCGGCCTTAAAAAATTTATATTGTTAATTTTTAATATCATCTTTGAACATTCATCCTTATTCAAAAAATTATTTAAATGCATAAAATTATTAGTCGGGTTTCAAATACTATTATTGATAAAGTAGATTATAACAAAATATATATTATTTATCATATTTTTTGAATGGATCAATGATCAAATTATAATATTAAAGTCAATGGTATCAATAATTTAAAACCTGTACTCTCTCCGGTTTATAAAAAAAAAAGTCGTTTTGGACAACGACACCGTCTTTAAAACATAACTTTGACTTCTATTTTTTATTAAAATATTTATTAAATAATAACATATTTATACTTTTATGAAAGTACTTTTTAAAACAAATCTAATCATATAATTTTTATATTCGTAAATTTAACAAGTTAAAATTTATTTATAATTTATATTTCTAATGTTTGACAAAAAATTGTTTATATTCTTTTTATACCGGAGGGAGTATAAGTTACTAGTGATATTCTTATAATAGTAGCACTATAACGTGTTTGTTCAAAAAGAAACAACTCCACTTTATATTTATCTGATAAAGTCCATCCGCACGGGAATATTCTGTGATAATACCACCTTCGCTTTTCTAACGGGCGCCGTGACAGTCGTCTCCCTCCTTGAGTCAGTCACCAAGTTTGAACTAGACTCGCGGCGTCGTCTCCTCTCAGTGCTGCTGCTCTACATGTTCGTGTCACACTGACCACGCCTCGCGCTGGCATTACTTCTCGGACGCGATTCCGGAGACGAACCCGGGGGGCCCCAAGCGCTCGCGCCCTGCTCATAAATTCTCCGCCTCTGCCACTCGGCCCACTCCTCGCCGCACACCGCGCCACCAGCTACGCGCACGCGCCCACACGTACACCGCACACACTCGCCGCTCCTCTTCACTCGTCGCCTTCTTGCTTTGGGCACAGCAGCACCGCGGCGCGCCATTTTATAGCTGTCTCCACTCTCCTCTCTCTCTCTACTCTCTCTCTACACTTCTCTCCCTGTACCTCTGCACGCAAGAACGCGACATTGCCACGCCGGAGCCGGGAGATCACCGCCGCGCCGGAGATGAGATGAAAGGGCCCGTATTTGCGGCGGTCCTTGTCGCCGCCGCCGCCGTGTGCGCGGCGGCGGCGGCCGAGGATGAGTTCTACGGCGGCGAGGGGCGGCCGGCGTCGGTGGAGATCGACCCGTCGTGGCGGTTCCCGAGCCGGCGGCTGCGGGACGCTTACGTCGCGCTGCAGACGTGGAAGCGCCAGGCCATCTTCTCCGACCCGAACAACCTCACCGCCGATTGGGTCGGCCCGGACGTCTGCAGCTACACCGGCGTGTTCTGCGCGCCGCTGCCGTCGGGCCCGCGCGAGGTCGGCGTCGCAGGCGTCGACCTCAACCACGGCGACGTCGCGGGGTTCCTCCCGGCGGAGCTCGGCCTGCTCTCCGACCTCGCGCTGCTGCACCTCAACTCCAACCGGTTCTGCGGCGTGCTCCCGCCGACGCTCCGCCGCCTGCGCCGCCTCCACGAGCTCGACCTCAGCAACAACCGGTTCGTCGGCGCGTTCCCCGACGTGGTCCTCGGCCTTCCGGCGCTCCGGTTCCTCGACCTCCGGTTCAACGACTTCGAGGGCCCCGTGCCGGCGACTCTCTTCGACCGGCCGCTCGACGCCATCTTCCTTAACCACAACCGGCTCCGCTTCCAGCTGCCCGACAACTTCGGCAACTCGCCGGCGTCCGTCATCGTCCTCGCGCACAACAGCTTCGGCGGGTGCCTCCCGGCGAGCATCGCCAACATGTCCGGCACGCTCAACGAGATCCTGCTCATCAACAACGGGCTCAACTCCTGCTTCCCGCCGGAGATCGGTCGGCTTCACGAGGTCACGGTGTTCGACGTCAGCTTCAACGCGCTCACCGGCCCGCTGCCGCCGGAGCTGGCCGGGTTGAGGAGCGTCGAGCAGCTCGACGTCGCGCACAACCAGCTCTCCGGCACCATACCGCAGGCGGTGTGCGCGCTGCCGCGCCTCAAGAACTTCACGTTCGCCTACAACTTCTTCGCCGGCGAGCCGCCGGCGTGCGCGCGCGTCGTGCCGCGGGACGGCGACCGCAGGAACTGCCTGCCCAACCGCCCTGCCCAGCGGACGCCGCAGCAGTGCGCCACGTTCTACGCCCGCCCGCCCGTCAATTGCGCTGCGTTCCAGTGCAAGCCGCTCGTTCCGCCGCTGCCGCCCCCGACGCTTCCATCCCCAGCTCCACCACCACCGCTGCCTTCCCCGCCTCCGCCGTCTCCACCTCCGCCTTCCCCGCCACCGCCATCACCTCCTCCACCTTCGCCATCACCGCCACCCCCATCTCCGCCGCCGCCATCCCCGCCTCCACCGTCGTCACCTCCCCCAGCGCCGGTACACCAGCCACCACCACCCCCGCCTCCGCCAGTCCACTTCCCACCGCCGCCCCATCAGTGCCCACCATGCCCCACTCTGCCGCCGCAGCCACCCTGCGTCCCAGTACATCCATTTCCACCGCCGCCACCGTATTACCCTGGCCCATTACCACCTACAGACCCTGTTCAGTATGCATCACCGCCACCGCCACCATACCACCACTCTGATCCATGGCCTTCAGTAAATCCCGTTCAATATGCATCACCGCCGCCTCCTCCACGGCATTGATAGTCTCCAAAGGACGGACCTTTGAAGGATACATGGCTTTGCTCTTTCCCTGGACGATAGCTTCGCCGAATTTCACCAATGTACGTGGTCACTGTCATGCTTAGCTGATACTAGTGTTTTTCTAAATTATGATCTGTCGGAGTCCTCGGTGAACGTTGGTGCTGTAAGGGATTGAACTGAGAGTGATGTCTGTGATTTTAGGAGGGTTTGGGTTGGTGATTGATGACCAATTGGGTGTGAATAATAAGAGGGTTTGAGGGACTTAGGAGGATTGTAGGTGCAGGGATATAACAGGGTGCATAGAGGAGTTGAGTTCAGTTAAACTCAGTCAGACATAAGTTTAGAATAACAGAATTTGAGTGCAATTTATTCCTTTTGTATCACAGGCAGCTATATCAGTTACTTTATTCTTACATCATTCAGCCCAAATCTTCATACTTTTTTTTGTTATGTTCATCGTTTGCATAACCATCTCTATGAGCAAACAAATCTTACAACTGTTTACAAACTACCTTATGAATAGCGGACCCAACACATCATGAACAATTTCTTGTGTGAGTATACGTAAATACTATTCGTTTTAAATTATTGACACCGTTGACTTTTAATATCAAATTTGACCATTTGTCTTATTTAAAAAATCTGTTCAAATATGTAAAATTTTTAGTCGTGATTTAAATTCCACTAATGATAAATAATAACAAAATTTTACACATTTAAACAAGTTTTTTGAATAAACCGAACGGTTAAAGTTGATATTAAAAATCAATGGTGTCAATATTTTAAAACTGAAGGGAGTAGTTTGTAAGATTTTTTTTTTAAAATGTAGCATTGCTTCTAGCAATCATGTTGTCATTTCATTTGATCCTTTCTTTCTTACTACTCGTTCTGATCAGAATTTGAGTGCCTGGTTCGTTTGCTGCACTCATCAGCATTTTACTTAACCTAATGTATACTCTCTCCGTTTCGATTGAAGCTTATTCTAACTTTTGTTCACTACAAATTTGATTAATGATTTTTATAGATTTGATTAAATTTAAAAATCTAGTATTTGCACTTTTAAATTTATTAAAAAAATACTTTTATAATATATAATTTATATTACTCAAACTAATTAAATTTATAAAAATAATTGATCAAAGTCGTAAACTTCTATTAGTACGAGGGGAGTACCTCAACTTGGTACTAGTAGAGCATGAACTAATTTTAGCAAATGCGACTCTGTTATAAGTATACGGAGCAGGATAGACACAATCATGTGCAGCGAAGGTGCAAGTCTCCAGTATTCGATTGTCTGTCTGGAGAAGCCATGGCTCATGGCGCCGGTGCATCTCTAGTAAACTCCTTAACGGCATTCCTGGCATAGTGCCATGAGCCGCCCTGCATCGCTCTGAGGAAGAAGATTCATTTCGTTCTCCAAGAACCTTTCCGATCTTGGAGACCTGTCACAAGAAGGATTGGAACGTTAGCAAAGGGCTTCGTCAGCTGCTACCACCGCCGGTTATCATGATGCTCACTGCCACTCGCCCAGCGTGGCACTGTGTGAAGCCACAAGAAACTTTTTAGTCGTGGAGTGCTACTAGTATATTATTACTGTTTGTTAAACTCTTGATTTGATCGGCTCATTGACGGCGGTTGGAGGTTGGAACATCTGCCGGTGATGGACGGCAGCCGTTGTTTATTGCCCACGTTCCCCCAGAAGAAAGCTTTAGCGATTATTGATGTTGTTTAGTCGCTTGCCTTTGGGAGTCGGTGAGACGAGACCACCACCCCCACACCCCCCCGCCCATCCCCACACACACACACAGTCCTGCGAGCTTGATGATCAGTAAACGAAGCTAAAGCTTACTCCTACTAGCAGCAGTAGCAATCGGCAGGAAGAGTGCTAGTGCTGGTGCCCACGGTCTTGGTCAGCTTTGGGTTCTTTTGAGGTGCAAATCTCGCTTTGCTTTGTGTCGTATCCCAGATGACCGTTATACTGGGTCTGATGTGCGCCTTTTGCTGGATGGCTTGCTCAGCGTGCCTGCTGCTGCTTTTGCATGGTTGTACTAGTAATTTTTGTTCACTCCTCTTCCTCAACATTAACATGTCTCCTATGTTGGCCCTGTCACCATCAGGGTTTGATAATTCTTAAACCGTTTAACGAAAACCGTGAGAACCAGAAATATCGGTCAAAAATCGCTCTAAATTGAAAATTCAAAATTTGAACGGTTTGCTATAAGTAAATCGAGCAGTTTCATCGGTAAATCAGTCGGTTTTATCGGTTTGCTACAGTACCAGATTTCAAAATTTTAAACACACCGGTTTTACCGGTAAGCCGATCGGTTTTACCGGTTTTCGATATTTCGAATTTTTTAAATTTTTTAAATTTTTTAAAATTTTCTAAACGAAAACCGGCCGATTTGTAAAATCGGTATGAACCGATTTTATCGAAAACCGCAAAAATCAGCCGATTTTGAACGGTTTTATGAAACCTGGTCACCCGAGCCAATACTGCCGCTGCGATAGATACAGGCCCAGTATTTCGTCTTTTTGCACTCAGAAGGAAAGGCACCAGTTGGTCACGGAACAGTTGAAAAACAAAATCAACGCCACTACGCAAGCAGCGACCAGTATACTTGCAGTACTAGTACTAATCAGTATGCATTCTTCTTCCCCAATTGCCGGTCTGGTCCCCTTCTTCGTCATCCGTCTCTGCCCTTCCCCCGCCGAGATTGCCGCCGGCTCCTCTGCTGCACATTCGCATTAGTTAGTAACGTTAGCAACCGGTTCAGAGGACTAACTATGGGTTGTAAAGGAATTTTTACAGTTAAAGTCCTCCGGTCGACTGGTTCGTTTTACTGCGAGGGAGGCGGCACACTTATCGGTGAATCACGGCGAGTTTACGTGTACAGAAATGTTGAGCTCCAAACAGGGTCCATCCATCCAGAGTTGGGTTTTTGACGACACTGTCGGTGCGTCTCTTTACTTCGTCTGATTGGGCTGGGTGTGATCTGGACCACGTTTTGTTTACCAGCCCAAATCGACATGGATACTACCTTTTGGGCTGATCGGTTGGGTGCAGCCTGCGGAGCCAGGCTCCCGATATGCAGGGCACTATAGCTGGGCAAAGGCTCCCGGTATGCAGGGCACTGTAGATGGGCAAACGGGCGGCTCAGCCCGGCACGGCTGGCTCATAGGCACAGCTCGTTTCACCACGGCCCGTTAAAGCACGACAGATGGTGCGGGCCGTGTCGAAACAGGCTATGGGCTGTGTCGCCAACTCGATTAGCTCATCAAATATTGTAACTCAGATTTGTTATAAAGTTAAAAATCTGCAAAAAAGTGGAGCACCTGAGGCTTGAACCTGCGACCAAGGCTATACAAAAGAAACGCCTAACCACCAGACCAAGTTATCTTGCTCGTTCATATGTATTGACCAGACCGTGCCGTTTTTGGGCCGTGCCAAATTGAGCGGGCCGAAAGCCGACCATTTGACACGGACCATATGCCCAGGTATACAGGGCACCCGTGATTGGTTACCTCCAGATTGAGTCCAACCAGACTCACAATATGCAATGGTCATCCAGCCAACCTATGGAGAAACGAGAATAGAATATGTTTCCCATGGGTCTGGCTCGTGGCATGGGCAACGGACCAGGATTAGATTGAGGGGTGATCCGATTAAGATTTATTAATAATTATATATTCATATTATATATAGTTAGATTAGATGTTATGGTGTGGTGGTAAGGTGGTTGTTTCACTTCTTTAGGTTGTGAGTTCAATCCTTCTCACACTATTTTGGTATGACTCAAAAATTATTACTCCTTAGATGAATCAATGCTAAATGATGCAAAATAAAGGTGTGAGAAGTAGGAATTGAACTCATAACCTAACAAAAGTGATGCATCCATCCTACCACTCTATCACATCATCTTTTTTAACTACATATAAATAATAAAGATATAATTACTAAATCTTAACTGGCCGTTACAGTTAAAGGTCTAATTGGTAGGGCCAGATACAATTACTAAATTTTCAGAAGAAGTGGATTCTTTTTTTATTCTGTGAAGTGATTTTTGTTTTTTATAAGAAGTGATTTTTTTCATTTTATGACGTGATTATTTGAAATGAATTAAGAGGTTGGAAGCTGACAAAATAGCTTCGATATATATTGTGAAGTAATTCTCTATCTTAATTCTAAAGATTTATCTTACAAAATCAAAAAGAATCATTTTTAATTATTAGAATTACTTCACAGAAGAAGAATAAAAGAGAATAAGAAGTGAATTCAAAAATGAGGCTGGGAGCGGCTATCGCAACAAAGCAAAAACATACTTGGCCGGCGAGCCTCAAGCGACAACGGTCTTCAGCTCATCTTCTTCTTTTCCCCCCGAGATGTTAGAAACGTGCTTGGACAAAGGGAGATCGATCAGATGATCAGTACTCGGACAACGGGAAGCCGCCAGAGAGCGGAGCCGCGTTAACTAACTGTCCTAACAGAGATACTCTCGATGGTGATGGCGTAACTGATGGTCACATCGTGCAGCGCCTTTCTTCCCCCGTCGCCGCGTCGACGCCTGGTTTCCAAACCGGGATAACCGTTCCGCCCCCCCACTTCTGCAGCAAAACCGAACAAACAGTACCGAACAGGCAGACGACGCCGCATGCAACTATTGAACCAGGAGTGAGGAGTGCACGTAACGGTTCACCATGTTCGTCGCTTGCTTGGTCACGAACCATGTCGTTGAGTATCGCACACTTGCACAAAAGTCCTGCGGCACAAAGTCAGTGGGTAGTGGACCAGTGGTGACCTCTCTGGGTGCAGCTTTCGGCAGCAGTGGTCAACTTGGTGAGCACACACTTGGCGTTCGTGCGTGCCACGGGCGTCTTGTGGCGAGGTCCGGGTCAGTATTTGGATGGTGGCCATGGGGGCACGAGGCAGCGGCTCCAGAGTGGGATTTCCAAACTTTTGGACTCAAATTCAATCGCCTGCCTGCTGCTACTGCTGCTCTGTTCTGGAACGTCCTGAATTCGTCCGCACATTGTCCGCTGCGAGACCCCTTTTTTTCTGAACGCAGATTAATCGCCCTGTATGACACGAAGACGGTGGAAGAAAAGATCTACTTTTCTGAACGCAGATTAATCGCCCTGTATGACAAGAAGACGGTGGAAGAAAAGATCTGCTTTTGCCGTTCGTGGTGGCCGACGCGGACAGACTGCCACTACTGGCCTTGCTGCTGCGACTCATCACGACTACGCCTGCCCCTACCCCTGCCTCTGTTTGCTCGTGCCTGCTTGCTTGCCGTTCCATCCATACCACTACTGCCCTTGCTGTTGCCGTCGCCTCTATCTACCCTCTGCCGGGTAGCCAGGCCAGCGTGCAGAGCTCGCCAGCCGCCACTGGTAAAGAGCTCCATTATTGGAAGAGGTGCGGTGCTCGTCGCCGACGAGCGAGGGGAAACGATCCACCAGCTCCAAGCAACTTGCAGCAACGGACGCGAAAACGATGCGCTACCAGGGCGGCCGCACGTTGGCATCGGCCCGCTGCTCGAACCGGTTTACCGGTGAGCCTGGTCGGTCGCCACTCACGAGCAAGACGAAAAAAAAATCTCTTCCAGCAGAGGGATTCAATTTCCAAACTGAATTGAAACCGCCACTAGTATAGAATTCCAGAAATTTCGTCCAGAAATTTATCGGACTGGTCACGAGGAACGGCGACACGCGGCCTAACGCGGCCAAAGCTGGTCGATACGGCAACAGCGATTCTTAAACTCGCGAGCGGTTTTTTCCTTCTTTTTTTGTGTGGAGGGGACCCGCGGGAGCGCGACGTCGCCTCACCGCGCTGGCGTGGGGCGGGCTTGTGATACACAGCCGCACACGACCGAATCCGCCACCGGGCACCGGCGCGGCGAGCGCCCCCACTTGCGGCGGGGAAAAAAGGGCGCATCGCCGCCACCACCTC